>JAJLWP010000021.1:0-227124 GCA_030570755.1 Wenyingozyma methanosorbosa
AAAACACCCACCAAAACATCGTGTCTTCTTCGCCAAAAAAAAAAAAAAATTAAAATATTATTTTTTTTTTTTTTTCTTTTTTGTTTTTTTTTTTTTTTTTTTTTTTTTTTTTTTTTTTTTTTTTTTTTTTGATTTTTTTTTTTTTTTTTTTTTTTTTTTTTTTTTTTTTTTTTGGTCCAATTCCGCTATATAAGTTTATAGTTAAGATAGATATCTTATTGTGTCAAATGTTTGATTGTTATTGTAGAGTAATACTAAAGGTAAAACTTCCTGTTAATGTGTAGTTGTTTCTGTTACTCTTTGTTGATGTCCAAATAAATTTTAGTTGTTGAGAAATTAATTTTGGTCTCTCAGCTGATGTTATGGCTCACACAATTTTTTATTTTTAGCCGTTTACACTAATCCAGATACATAGTTTAGCTTTCACAAAGCATATGTCTCCTTTTATGAGTACCCTAAGCCTTTCAAGAAGATATTAAAGTCATTCAAAAGCCTCTAAATTAGACTATTCATAACACAAAAATTGTCATACACGTAAATTTAAAGGCTTAAGGTGTTTCCAAAATAATAACCCCTTTTAAAAAATAACCTTATGAGGCAAAATAAAATTGATGTAAGATAAATAACAAGATACGTAGGATTTAGTACGTTATCTGT
The DNA here is from genome assembly GCA_030570755.1 of Wenyingozyma methanosorbosa. NCBI lineage: Eukaryota > Fungi > Ascomycota > Pichiomycetes > Pichiales > Pichiaceae > Wenyingozyma > Wenyingozyma methanosorbosa. The sequence continues at coordinate 658 of JAJLWP010000021.1, forward strand.
ACCCTATTCGGAGAATCTTTAATTATACTTAAGCTTCAATTTTGACTTGTGATTAAACTTGAATTATTTCTATTACGCGCATTACTTTCAATCAAGCTTAGTTGTTAATTAGATCAAATAGATTTGAGAAACCGCTATCGCATCAATTACTTACATCACATTAGATTCTACGATTGCTAAACCTTTCAATCGTCATAAATTACTTACTCTACCAATTGACTAAGTCAAATAAATTTAAACAGACCAGTAATTGACTCACGCCCATCAAGGCTATTACTATATTTCAGTCCACACAGCCACATACAAAAGAAATGTCCAATAATACATCATTGGAATCGGGCGCAACCGGAGTACCCCATTCTTTATCATCATCCGACTCCTCACCTGCTACTGCGTCTTCATCAGCATCATCAAGTAGCCCCACAAACGCTGCTGCAGCTACCACATCAACACCAACTTCCATCCCGCTAGAGCCACAACATCAGACTTCGTCAGTACAAGGTATAATATCCTCTGCATCATCATCTAGAAATGTCAAAGTTAATGAATCAGAGGCATTGAGAGCTAATTTTACCGGAAGATCAAACAAAGCACATTCTGCATTAATAGGTTCCGAAAAGCAACCACAATCAGCACCTTTGTTATCTTCTACTCCACCGACTGTGTCTAAGAGTTTGATTCGTTCATATCCATATCTTATATTGACTAACAAAATATTGGGGGTTCTTACATGGACAGGAGACGATATATGGTTATCGATATTGATTTCAATCAGTGCCACTTTACTGATACTCTATTTTGAGACAATAGTGATTTACACAGGACATATCCTCATAGTGGGATTGATCTCCTTATATGCATTATTAAATAATCATTTGGAAAAAGAACAAGACTTGCATCCTACTTTAGATGATATCGTGCAGTCATTAACAACGGTATCTATGCGTGCTGAGATGTTATTTGCTCCAATCTCATCATTGAATTTGACTGCATATGATTTGAAAAGATTGCTATTCACAACGATTTTCTTGTCTCCTGCGTATATCATAATAAGTTATTTCATTTTACCACCAAGAACTTTATTTTTGATGTTGGTCCTTTTTGGACTCACGTATCATTCAAGTTGGTCAAGAGTGACGAGAAAGATTCTTTGGAAATCAAAGACTGTAAGATTAGCATGTTTTTATTTTACTGGATTAGATTTCGAGTCTCAACATACCGACAAAAACTCATTGTTCAAGATAGCTATGAATAAGACAAACAAGAAATTAAAGGATGTATACGAGAAGAATGTACAGGGAAAGTCAAACTCAAGTGGTCCAATAAGGTTTACTTACGTCTTATACGAGAATCAACGTCGTTGGTTAGGAATTGGTTGGACTTCAAACTTGTTAAGTTATGAAAGAACGGCATGGACAGATGAGTTCTTGAATGAAGCTTCTCCACCAGATGAATTTGAACTTCCACAATTGAACGATGACTCAGGATTATACTGGAGATGGGTCGATAAGACATGGAGATTGGATTTAACCAATGATGGTGCGTTACAATTACCTTCTACAAAAGCAAAATCTACTGCGGATCCTAAACCTGATGAGGGATTCATTTACTACGATAACACATGGAAGAATCCATCCACTGAGGACTCATTCAGTAGATATACAAGAAGAAGAAGATGGGTAAGAACTGCAGAATTGGTCTCCTTGAAGGACAAAGATAACTCCTCAGCACAAACCAGTGCATCCATGCAACACTCATCATCTTCATCATCAACTTCTACTTTGAAAGGGGTCCCTGCATCTGCATCAAGTCCCTCATCATTGAGAAAAAGTGATCCAAATTCAATAACAGCGCCAAAAGTATCTACTGCTCGTCTAAGCGATGTACAAGATATCAACGCGCATGGTGATATCTTCTCATCTTCAACTTCAACAGGAATAGGCGCATCAACTGGAACAGATAAGAGTGTAGCTTCAACTGGTGATGTTCCTAAGAAGAGGAAAAGCTTGAGATTTGATTCTACACCTACGGTTTTGGAAAACCTGATCAATGACAACGATGATAAGAAGGTGGTGAATGATGAGGGTGATGACAAGAAGACATCGTGATGGAGCAACTACGTAGTGTGCAATGCGCGTACATATGATTATATATTCTGCATATATGAGTAGCTGATAAGCTAGCTCAATCTAGTATAATTTAACTTATAATTCAATTCTGACATAATCATGTATTTAACAGGCAGTGTACGCTCTATCTCCCCAGTAAAAGAATTTGTGACTGCTTTTCCTGTTCTCTTCTCCTTGTGTGAGAAGATGAAAAGCATTATTTAATAATTACATAATCAATTTATTTTACCCTCCAGAAATGGGAAACTTTTCACTAACAATTTTTTTTTTCACTTCTCCTGGCTGGAGCTCCAGCTTTGGTAAGTAATGCAGAGTTGGGCTTCCTTACTAAAATTTTTCACAATATATCAAAATTACTTTTTATGTCTATATTACGCTCTTGAAACTTCTTTTTGAAATCTCTTTTGAAGTATTAACTGAACTTATTGACAAAATGAAGTACATTCAATCCAACGAATCATTAGCTATTCCAGAAGGTGTCACCGTCTCCATCAAATCCAGAATCATCAAGGTTACTGGTCCAAGAGGTGAATTATCCAAGAACTTAAGACATATTGATGTTACTTTCACCAAGATCAACGATAAGGAAATCAAGATCTCCGTTCACAATGGTGACAGAAAGCACGTTGCTACTTTAAGAACCGTTAAATCTTTAATCTCTAACTTAATCAAAGGTGTTACCGTTGGTTTCAAATACAAAATGAGATTCGTTTATGCGCATTTCCCAATTAACGTTAACATCATTGAAGAAAATGGTGCTAAATTCATTGAAATTAGAAATTTCTTAGGTGAAAAGAGAGTTAGAAAAGTTGCTATCTTAGAAGGTGTTACTGCTGAAATCTCTACTGCTCAAAAGGATGAATTAGTCGTTTCCGGTAACTCTTTAGAAAACGTTTCCCAAACCTGTGCTGATGTTCAACAAATCTGTAGAGTTAGAAACAAGGATATCCGTAAGTTCTTAGATGGTATCTACGTCTCTGAAAAGGGTAACGTTGTTGAAGAAGTCGCTTAAATTATTTGATAGATAGATTTGAAAAGCTACAAAACTCACTTATTTATTAATAATTAATTGTCTTAACACCACTCAGAAAAAGTCCTAATGATTCCTCTAAATTGATACGACATTCACATTGCATAGGAAAATAGATCTTATACTTAATTATAGATAGATGTATATATACTGTTTGCTTTTATCAATATAGAAATCTGATTTTTTGTCATTTTTATCAAGGTTGGAGATTCTTATCAATGTTTCCTGAGTGATTCTTGAAAGTTGACTTGTAATTGTACTTCTATATGCACCTCAGGGTTGTTGATCAGGCCCTCTCTCGGAGACATACCCACACATGCTAGTCAATGTAACTTACCCCAACCTTGAACTATCTACATGTAAATGTAATAAACCAAAATTGACAGTCGTGCGTAAACCAACATATTTTCAAATTTATAGCTAAGAATTATTTAGCTAGTACTGTAAGTTTGAATCTTAGTATGATGAACCATATTCTAGATCAATACTACATAGCTAATACTCAATTACACAAAGTATGTCGTCAAAGCAGACAAATTCGTATGGCCGTAAGACCTGGGACGAAGAAGAGTATGCTCAAAGAGCTCGTGAGAAATATGCTGCTCTAAAGGACAAGAATGCATCAAGTACGAGCAAGGCTCCTATGAAAGCAGCACAATTCTTTCAAGACAGGCAGAAATACATAAATAAGATTGATGAGATGAATAAGATTTCATTTGTGAGTTCTTTAAATAGTAAAGAATCCGGATTCTATTGCGATACATGTAATAGAAAATTTAAAGATAATTTGAAATACATCGATCATTTGAATAGTAAAGAGCATTTAGTGAAGTCTGGATTCAATGAGGATGAATTTTTACAGAAGGAAGTCACCCTAGAGCAAGTGAAAGAGAAGTTGGAGAAACTCAAACGTAAAAAGGAAGAAGAACTAGAGGAATCAGGCAAATGGATAGATTTGAAAGAAAGGATAAAGAGACAAAAGATGATTCAGGAGAAGAATCAAGAAAGGAGAAGACTTCGGAAGGAGAGAAGAAAGTTGAGGAAGTTAGAGGATGGTGAAAGTAAGAAATCTGAAGAGTCTAATGATAATGAAGATGAGATTGCAAAAGTAATGGGTTTTGGAAATTTCGGAAAGGTCTGAGATCTGGAGCATTTTTCAGTGATCTACTTACCGAAGTCAGATTTGAGGAAATTGGGAAAAATTTCCGCACATGTATATTTATTTATTTATTTATTTATTTATTTATTTGTTAATTATTTCTCGCCTGGGCTGAGGATACGAGTTTACCCCCTTTTCATTTACCCCCTTGATGATTAATAGTGCTTGTATATTATTTATTTATAAAATGTATGTTAATGTCCACTCGAGGATGCATATACGTGTATATTGTTTCAAGCTTGTTCGTGAGAAGTACAATCAGATAAAAAATCAGTAAAATATCTAAAAATTAAAGACAAAGATATGATCCAAACGTGGAGATGGGTAAAACATAGATTGGTAAATTGGCGAAAAAAGGTATAGGAATCCTAGTTCCGTGAATTTGTAATCTGCACACTAAAACTATAAAACCTCGGCTGAGTGAGCCAGCACATAGCTAGAAACGAGATCTCGAGGAGCTTTTTTCATAGATTAATGTCTGCGGTTTTTATTAACCATGCAGATTTTAAGGCCCGTTATTTCTCGAGATAAAATACTCAAATTTTTCAGTGCTCGGATAATGCGCGCTCTTTTATTTTAAGTACACTCGTTTCCCATTGTCCACATTACCCCATATAGTAATTATTTTTCAAGAGGAGAATGAAAGTGGCTTACACTTGCATCTACTTGGCTATCCACTAAATTCCCATGTGTGACTCACATCCCCCTCCAACTCATAACTTATAAAAGCTTTGAAGAATGCCTTTCGTAAGGCATTACGAAAATTTGTTATCTTTTGAATAATTTCTATTCAATCATTAAGGGCATTTAGCTTTATCTTTGAGAAAAGTGCATATTGGCCAGTGTTCTCTCCACATTCTGATCTGAAAAATTATTCTCGGTAATTTTATAATAAAATGACCGTGTTTTCTTATTTACTTTCATCCACTGATTTATCTGATCCGGAGACTTCTAGTCTTTTGAAAACCTTGAATCGTTTCAAGACAGTTCAGTATAATATACCTCCAAGTCCGGTGATTACTTCAACATCATGGCATCAACACTGTACACAGGTTAAAAGTCTGCCCAATGAAGATAAAATTGTCTCATTTTCAATATCGAATATTTCATTCACAGAGCATGAAGTCGGAAGATTAGTGAAAGATGTTACCAAATTTTTGAAAATAACGAAAGTGAAGCATTTGGATTTCAATTTCAGTCAGTATAGAGGTAACGTAGCTGCTTTGAAGAAGGTACTGAAACTTGTGAAGAATGTACAAAGAAATTTCTCATATGATATACATTTAGCTCTCTCGTTACCTGTGGGGGTATACTCTCAGTTAACTAAAGAAGTTATGTCTATAGTTACATACTTTTTCAAGGAACTGATTCATGTCTCCATGATCAAATTGGTGATTAAGAAAAACTTAAAAACCAGATCTCAAACATGGGGATCATTCTTACAAATGACAAAAGGTCTGATAAGATCACAATTAGAACCTTTCTTTCAGAGGGATTATCTAGATATTGAAGAATCCCTAGGTTTCACAATCTACACAAGTGAGGGCCTTCTCACAAATACAAGCATATCGGATGAGGACCTTCTCGAATGCTTGGACTTCTGTGATAGAGAAAAAGTCGGTATGTTTTCAATAGCAGTTGACAAATCAAATCGTACTAAGCTTAATCGTATAATGAATAACTATGCGGATTCCTATGGGACACATGAGCTTATTTTTAAAGAGTCTCTCCTACTTCCTTCTCAAGTACTGAATAGAGAATTGGCAAAGCTGGTATTAGCCAATGATATCACTCTGCATGACTTGGGATTACCTACGTATGAATCTCTGTTATCTGCAGAGCCACTTTGTGAATCATTCACTCTCGAACCATTGCCGACTTATGAAAGTTTGTTTGGTTTTGAGACAAATAACCGTTTGCTTTGTCAATAGAATTGGCCTGTTAGCAAACTTTGTATATAACCTACTTTTAAAATTCTTATTGATACCCTTTATACCCCCAAAAGCTTTTGGATTACATATTCATTTTTGCTGATAATAATTTTTTTTGAACCTGTAGCTCAAACTTAAGAAAAGTATTGCTCCCTATCAGTTCATATACAGTCTACTAGTGTCCTATTGCTCTAGTTTGACATCAGCGTACATAGCACTTTAAGTGAATATTACAAGCATATAACGTATTTATTGATTACATAATCAAAAATTTGCTCGAATTTTAATTTTTTGTGGCCTCAATTTCTAAAAAGTTAAGGGTGCTCGTTTTCGCTCTATAAAATAAAAAAGTTTGACGCTGTTGTTTGTGTCTTTCTACTCTCTTGAAGCTTCTCTTTCAGTATACCGACTAGTTTCGAATAAGTACCGCAGTAAGAGTTTAGTGCCGTACCGTTATTAGTCATTTTGAGCTTTTTCAGAGAGAAAGCCAGTTCAAAGCCTTAAAGCGCGTTTAGTTTACAGTTACAATGGCACAAGTCAGTAATTGTGAAGAGGAGAGCAAGAAGCCAAATTCATGGTTCAATTTCAAGGGATGGCAAAGTCCACAGTTAAATCTGAATATCTTCACCCAAGATAACAGTAATAAGACCATCCTAGTTAGCAGCGAAAAAGAAGATGACAACATTAAATTGGATCCAATCCATAAAAAGGGTGAAGAGCCTGCTATTATGAACTTATTTGAAATTTGGGAGTGGACGCATGGTGACATTAGGGATGGATTCCCAGAGTTGCTAGCTTACAAGAGAAACAAGTTGTTGGAGAGAAGAAGAAAAATTTTGGAGGTCATTCCAAGAGATATTGAAGAAATCTTGGTTGGTCTCAAATATGATTATGATGGTAACGGAGGAGTTACTGTCTACAGACAGGCTGAAGAGGATGACCAATATGAATTTGTTAGACAACTCAACACTAGCATGTTTGAACGTTACGGAGTTATATTTTATTTCCCAGATGAAAAGCCAGAAAATGCTGGGAAATGGAAAGAAAGACTTGCAAAGGAAAAGGAATTCAAGTCTGTTTCTCCTGATACTTCAATTGTTGCTGAAGAAGGTGGCAAGGAGAAATTAGAGCATGTTAGTGAAGCAAGTTCAGTAGCAGTTTCTCAAGAAGATGAGAACTGTAGTGCTTGGTCAAATCCTCTCAACTCCTTCAATACATCTGAAGGTGATCCAACACTTGGTGAGGAAGAAAAACCTGAAGAAGAGCCAGCAAAGGTAGAACAAGAAAAACAACAAGAACAAGAGGAGAAAAAAATTAGCGCGGTTGATGTTTCTGTCGAAAAAGAACAAGAGTCAGTAAACAAAGACTCATTGTGGGGATCTATCATATTACCATCATCTACAAATGGAGTTGATAGATCCTTTGCAAAAGACAGAGAATCAGCCTCACCTTCTCTTGCAGCTCAAGTTGAGAAAGTGGACTCTCAATTTGAGATTGGTGATAATTTTACCTTGTGTGGATGGGACTCAGAAAAAACTGTCCGTAGGACATTGGTTCTCAAAGATACTCCACCAACTTCAAAACATGGAGGGGAAGAACCAAGAGAAGAAGAGGAAGAAGTTATCTCTCAAAAGGAAGCAAAACAAGAAGAAGCTGCAAGTTATATCAGCGAAGAGCTTTATCATGATGTACAACAAGAAGATGTTGAATCTGATAATGTTCGTTTTGAAATCTTATCCCTTTTGAGAGATGTTGAAGAAGATGGAGGAATTGATGAGTCTTATTTGAAAGAGACAGACTCACCAATTGTTGAAAGAGCACACAGAAGATTTGGCTTTCACTGGTTAAAATTGAAGGCCAAGCGTGTGTTTGGACTCAAACCTAAGAAGGAGAACAAGGAACAAGAAAATAAGGAACAACAAGTTTTTGAAGTCGAAGAAAGAGGAGAAGAAATCACAAGGGTTTCAAATCTTTCAATGACAAATACTCAAGGAGAGGAGGTTGGTGGCCTTACTCAAGTTGACCCTTATGAAGAACTTAATCCTTATGAAGAGGTCAATCCTTATGAAGACATTAAGAAAGAACTTTTAGAATTTGATGTTCCTTTTAAGCCTAGTATACATGCATTTAAAAAAATGAAAGTTCCTACACTTATAGAACAGAATATTAAGTTTGGTGAATCAGTGCCAATTACTCCTGTTTTAGAAAGTGGTTATACTTCTACTGTTTCATTTTGTGCAGTGAAAAGACCTTTTTCACTCCACTCTGAAGATGAATACAAACCAGAAAATCCTGCTTTGGGAACTGGTGATGCAGAGAAGGCATTGGAAACATCAAGTGTTTATTCTGAACATGTTTTTGACGAAGGGTTTGAGTCCAGAAAAGATGAGATAGTTGAACAAGGATCTTACATAGGTTTTAACCCATACAAATTGGAAGCGGAAATGGAGATACAAGAAAGAGAATTTGCATCTTCTACTAAGAGAGTTGAAGCTCCAATGGAAATTGTAATTATTACTAGTTTTTTTTTATATTTTAGATTTTTTACCTCTTTGTGATGATCTTTTACTAACATGACAAACAAAATTATAGTGTATGAAAACCGATTACCCAGTTTCAGAAAATGGGTATGAAGATCCTGTTGAACAAGATATAGAAGATCCTCACTTTGCCAAAAGAATAAGTATGGAAGATTTCCAAGAGTTAAGCATCAAGTATCATGAAATGATTGAGGATTATTTCAACATGAAGAAGTACCATGATGGTTATGCTGAACACTTTAGAGTTGAAAATAGAAAAAAGTCAACATTAGACTTGGGTGTCTCTAGATTCATTGAGCGCCGTTCCAACTCTAAGTGCAAGGCAAAACTTGTTGAAAGTATCAGAAAATTTACTGAACTTTACAACAAGTTGATCCCTGATGCTAAAAGTAAGTGCGATAGATTGAGTGAAATTACAATGAATATGATTGATACTCATGAAGCCATGGTAAAAATTGGTCGTCGTTATAAAATGCGCCCAACATTGGAAAAAGCACAGCTCAGGGATGATCATCATTGGGCTTTTGAAGATGCGGATAAGATGTTTAACAACGTCGTTGATGAAGTAGACATGGACTTAGAGTTACTTGAAGAACATGTCTACTCCGTCAATGACGGAGGCACGTGAGGAACTTCTACTTGTGAAGGATGATGCAAAAACTGGATTGAACAAACAAAGGAAGTATTATGTTCATAGCATGCCCGTCGGTGAAGTCTGTTGGTCAGAGTCGGGCATGCTATAAGATATCAAATGAATCATTGGAGGATCAACAGGTAACGGAGGAGAGCTAATTGACAAGAAGGTTGAGTGAAGAGGTTACGATCAAATGGATAGTGGTGGATGATTTCAAAGGGAAAGTGAAGTTATTTTTTTTGGTATCAATATCGGAAGTGTATGGTATGAAATTAGGAGAAAGAGAGTTTTGAAGTGAGAGGAATCTTGTTGGTAGGAATAAGTTGGAGAACAAGTGAACTTTGGATTGAACAAATTATATTGTGGAGTAATATAATAGCTGGTTGGAGAAACAACATTTGAAGGTGAAAGTATAGAGATCAATTGAGTAGAGAACAAATTTGGTGTCTTGGGTTCTTACAGTAGCAAGTTTCTGATGTGGTTGTTATGGATCTTGTGGATATTGGATTGTATATAATATGTATGAGGTTTCTTTAAAGGTAGATGATCTTTTGGTGCTGGTGAATGGTGGTTCACAGAAAAGTGAGAGTTCAGGAAGTCCTCCTGGAGGAGGATCACTGGCTCTGAGCAAAGTCCCTGCCGGGGCTGCTTGGTAGTATCTTCGAGGTACAGGTTGTCAGTAATAGAGTCTCATCATAAGAGGTGAACTCTGATTACTGAGCGATCACTCGTTATACACCCACTTCTGGGACTTTCCATTCCTAGTTACCAATTGGGACTCTACTGGAGAAGATTTCAAATACATATTATATTCATATCCAGTTGAGACAAGATCTAATATCAGTCGAAGGAAACTTGTCTGCGCCAAAAACTTGAGATAACAAAGATGGGACCTCTCAATTGAAATCCAAAAATCACTAGATCTTGTTGAATCAAAGCGAATGTTATATAATTACCATCAGTAAAATTTGGGATTGACATTGGAATCTTGGTCAAAGACTTTGAACTACTAACAACCTTTCTCACCTAGTGTGACATCTGGAACCAATTAAGCCCTGCCGGGCAGGTTCGAAAAATGGATGTCACTTGTAACCAAACTCCACTTTCACTATTTCATTACCAGGAAACTCGCATCAGTAAAAATAGTAAATTAGACTGAGGAGATATTACATGGAAGATATTCAATTGAAGCCTACCAAAAAAGATAACGAAGAGGATTCACAAGAGGATCCTCTTCAATAATCGGAATAATTCCAATCACTTGTCTTTGTCATTCGGAAACCATTTTAGAAAGGAGATTACATCTTCTTTACCTAACCTTCTTATCAATGAACTCTCCCGAGTTATACCCAATGAAAAAAAATCTCATTTGTATCACTTAAGGAGAATACCAGTTTGCTTTTGTTATATTCCAGTTTCCAATCATCCTTCACAGTAGAAGTCGTTTCAACTAACTTAATTTTCTTTTTGAATATAGGCTTTGCTCATGATGCTGTTTTTTTCTATTTTTTATTTTTTATTATTTTTATTTTTATTCTTTGCTTTGTTATTTATTTATAATTTTTTATAGTTTTTCAGCATCCCATTTTATGTATAATAATTCACCATTATTATATAAGACATCAACTCTTCAGTAAATCACAGTAAACAGTAAAAATAGATTTATGTAGTTATCTCAAAATCGGTTTCTTGAATGTCATTTTGAAAAAGTTAGACTTTTCTTGATTTTCAGAGGTCAACACTATTTCCTCAAAATTGAATGCAAGAAGGTGGTTCCCTAATATTTATGTATTGAAATGAAAACTTTGGCCATCATATAATGGAGTATAAAAACATATCGGAAATCTCCCTTTCTTAGATTTTTAGTGATTTTCACATAATACCTGGTAAGTTTTTACTGAAGAATCTTTCACGAAGAGGTAGCACTTGATACACTTTTTTTTAATCTGTCATACACTTCAATTGACAGACACAGAGAGAAAATCACCAAGCAACAATGTAGAATCTAAGACAACTATCATGTGTGATCAATAAGACAAGTTAATCCTTTACTCTGTAATGCTACTGCATTGCGAAGAGGAAGACTAGTAATAATCCTCAACCAGCGGCTCTCTAAGACATTTTATCTATCTTAGATAAGGCGGTGCACATTTTCTTTCTTTTGTCAATGCCCTTATGGCTAAAGCTGACTTGTACTAGCTTTTAGATCAACTATTCTTTTGTCTTTGTGAGGGCAACAAGATATTTCTTTTGCTATACTTCCATCAATTGTTAAGTTCTTTGGAACAAAATAATGACTATCTTTTCTCCATATATTTTTGCATGGGGTAAATATGCAAGGGATAGTTACAAGATCTGTGATTTGAAAGACGTATCTCAAAAATTGAATCATCATTCAGTGACGCTTGCATTCGTAGTAAATGATAGATTTGATGAAGTTTTGTCTTGGAAACATGATATCAAAGAGTTTGATGGTGATGTGGTGATCTCATTTGGTGGTGCTTCAGGTGAATATCCAGGAAGTGGAACAGCTGAAGAAGAATATATCAAAGCACTTCACCTTTTAATTGAGACAGGCGTTAGAGCTATCGATTTTGATATTGAAGGGGGTACATTGACAGATAGGGTAAAAGTACAGAAATTGGCGAGTATTGCTAAGTATTTACAAAATGCATTTTATAATAGAGAACTTTACATCTCCTTGACATTACCAATTGAATTCTCGGGTGGGTTGAGTGATTCTGCATTAAGTGCTATTTCAACTTTTCTTGAAAAAAGAGTCAAAGTGAAAATTGTAAATGCTATGATAATGGATTATTATACTCCGCTCCCTAAGGGAAGTTCATGGGGAAGGGAAAATATCAGAATCGTTAGCAAAATGCATTGCCAACTAGCTACAATGTTACCGAGAAAGACCTCAGAGGAAATTTGGAAAATGATTGGTGTTTGTCCAATGATCGGTAAAAATGATGATGAATCAAGATTTGAGATCTCAGACTGGACATCACTATTGCATTTTGTAAAGGAGAAGAATATTGGTTTGGTTTCATTCTGGGCTTTGAATAGGGACCAAGTTCCCTACTCTGGGGCTGACGTCAATACATGTTCCTTTTGCCAAACTCATGATTTTGAGTACTCTAAACTTCCGATAAGTATGGGGTTGAATAAAAGATTTTTTGGTGGCATGAAATCTTGAAATAGAGATATATGTTTATTCTATAATTTTGGCTATTTAGTTACATACATCCAACAAATATATACGAGTAATGACGAGTCTATATTATTTACAGGTTTTTTGAATTAATTGAGTACAGCGAGTTTATAAATCTTTGACGTCTGTGACTTTATCAACAGTCTTAAAATAGTCGACAACGTCATTAGTTTCATTGTCTAAAAGGACCAATTTATCAGAAATGGCAACATCTTGTTCAAACTTAATTGCTTCTTTCACATTATTTGGGTAGTTTAACAAGATGAATTTCTTAGCATTTGGGGTTTCATTACGGATGCTGACAACTTTATCTCTTACTAATCTGGTGAAAATACCTGGTGCTAATCTATAGGTGAATGTATAGTAACATGTTTTGGCGTCTTTGTCCACTTTATCCAAACTTTCATTCAATAAAGTGCTGAACTTAGCAGATGGATCGGACATTTCCTTTTCAATCAGCTCATTCAAATCAATTGCTACAACTTCATCGGTTTTTCCATTTTCGGCGACTTTTTGCTTCAATTCGTTGATTTTACTTTCAGGTTGCTTGGATCCAAATGGTACAAGATAAAAGTTGGCTTCATCATTAGCAAATTCTAACTTCTTTCTTTTAATATTAGCCATTTTTTCTTCCCATTCTTCTTCTGTAAAGGATTTCTTTTTCTTGAAAAGAGTCTTTGATGAGTCTTGTTCGTTAACTTTCTTGACCACGAGCACAAAAATCACAGTACCTAAAATACCCACACCAACAAAACTACGTACTGAAGGTCCTTTATCTCTGGATTCAAAAGCGTATCCTCTTCTTGCAGGTTGATTGAGCTTCTGGAATTGGGATTGAAATATATGTGTAGATTGTGTATCTGTTAACCTGGAAACAGGTGATCTCATGGAGAGCACCCTCCTACTTGCAAGTTTTGAGAACATTACTTATGCCTATACTGAAATTCTTGATCCACTATGTGTCACTTATCAAAGCCCGCTACCATTAAATACACTCGTAATTGGATATTTCTATAGTTACCTTCTTATAAAGCTTGAAAGATCTGCCATTATTGGATTTTAAACACCTCTGCACATAGTTTTTGATTAAAAAAATTTACCCGGACTTTTTAATGATAGAGATTTTTCACATCTCCAAATTGTCTGAACAATTTATTCAATATAGATGAAGAACTTAATATTAATGAAGTTGGTTTAGTTTGATTCTACTCGCATTAGCATTTACCTTTGAAAAACACATATACCATATACACAAACAAACATGTCTTTGGTGAACTTAGCTAACGTCTGTGCGCATTTACAGAATTGTACCATGGCTAAGATTCCCTTAGCCAAGATACCATACACAAGATTACATCTCCAGCTAGCCCTTGGTCTTTACAGAGAAGGTTTCATCTCAAGTGTTCAAAGAGGTTCTATTGCAGGACCAGATATCAAACCAGTAGAAGTCACATATGATAACATTGCAACTAGACGTCTTTGGCTAGGATTAAAATATAGAAATGAACGTCCTGTCTTATCAAAATTTTCACTTATATCCAAACCTAATAGAAGAGTATATTTCACCTTAGAGGAACTTAAAGCTATAGCTGCCGGTAGAGAAGTTAGAAAGGTGAAACCTATTCAAGCCGGGGAAGTTATCTTCGTCAGAGTCAGTCAAAAAGAAGTATATACCTTACATGAAGCTATTCAAAAGCATCTCAGTGGGGAACCATTGTGTCGTGTCCGTTAATACCTTATTGAAATCATTCGGGAAGTACTTATACACTACAAGATCATTTCGTTTATGCAATGAATATCACAAAATGGGGCAAGTCAACCAACAAAACTTTTACAATTGGAGGTGAACTTCATTATCCATTTCGCTTTGTCCTTTTATCTACATGTCTATACAAGTTAATGAAGATTTTGTATGTATATATTCTCTTTTATAAATCCACATATATACTTGTACATAAGTTTCAAGAATACATTCGTTCTACTGAAATTTGAATTTTAGTATAGTGTAGTTGTAAGTCTAATGGAGTCACAAAAATTTAGGTAGCGAAAATTCAGATAAGTAAATTCACATTGATAGCTTTTCTAAATACTGATTGTTATCCCTTTAGTTATATAATCGAAGACATTAGATCGTGAAAGCTATAGTAACAGACTATACAATGGAACACGTTTCAACAGATATCAGAAGCTTGCTGATGGGAAAAAAGAAAACTTCTGGCCCCATCAAGCTTCAATCGCAACTAAGACAGGAAAAGGAAAAGACCAATAAGTCTGAATCACAAAGTACAAAATCACTCGTTTCTGGAAAATCGACAAAGGTAGTCAGATACCAGACAATAAAAGGCATAAGTTATAGATACACAGTAATACCACTTGCAAAGACATGGACACAATTGGGCTCCCATGGCCTCTTATACAAACACCCCAGTTTTCAGCTAGAGAAACTTGAAAAGAATTTGAAAATTGCTTCGTTTGATCTAGATGGGACACTAATAACGACTAAGAGAGGAGGAACGTTTTCTGTAAGTAGTGACGATTGGAAATGGAACCAGAAAGAGACAGTATCAAAGCTTGCAGAGCTCATAGCTGATGGGTTTACTATTTTGATTCTATCTAATCAGGGTGGGGTCGTCTTAAAGAAGGGAACAAAACGTTTTATGAGTTTAATGGAGAAGATAGATAAGATTATGTGTGATTTAGAACAGCAGATATTGAAGTTGATTAAGGGAGAAGACAAGGTCAAGCTACCTGTTGTGCTATATGCTGCTACAAAATTTTCCAAGACCCTTGAAAGTGAAGGATTGAGTGATCCAAGGCTATATGATCTTTTTAGGAAACCCAATACGGGAATGTGGGATCATTTTCTTGAAGAATTGGACAAAGTCACTGTTCCAGATATCAAAAGTTCCTTTTTCGTTGGTGACGCTGCTGGCAGGCTTAGTGATTTCAGCGATTCAGATAAGAAATTTGCTGCTAATGCCGCTGTCAAATTCTACACGCCCGAGGAGTTTTTCAAATCAGATGGGAAACATTCGTGATCTCGCTCACAAATTTTCTCCGATTCGGATATATTAGTGATATAATCAGTGTATAAATGTACTTAATATGCATTCAATGAATAGTCAGTGGCGGCATCAGAAACAGTCGGTGTTATCAGAGTAATCTAAAAATTGCTTGCCTAACTTCACTATCTCCCCGTGTAAATAATTCATGCGAGGATCGCCAAATTTACCGCTCTTAAATTTTTCGCGTCTTATTTAACTTTATTTTTGAACTGTTTCGCATTAGCGTGGTTCTAGTATGAAATGATTGTTACATTGTATGACTTAGGCAGGACTTATCTAGAATCCAAATGAACAGATCACTTAAAAGTCTTCTGGAAGAAGTACTCCCGAAATCAGCAAAACCATTCCATGTCCTGAACTTACAAAGTGTTCCAAGATTCGGGAAGCCAGTCACAGTTTCTTCCAGTAAGAAAGACAGACCCCAAACTGTCAAGATCCAGCATTTCATCACAATTTTCTACGAAGAAGTTGCAATTTTTGGCCTTGAGGTATTTGTGTACATAACGTTGGCTAAAGATGAAACAGAAAGACTTGTTTTCATATCAAAGGCAGATACTACAGGATTATCAAAGAAAAATTTCAAAGTTGCATCAATCACCTCTGCTATTCTCTCTTGGATTTTCTCATATCCTATCTCGGAATATATAAAGGATGTTGATCTTCGAACCAAGGAGACGGAAGTGAAGCTGAATCCACACAAACCTTTTGAGTCACCTATCCAAAGATCTCTACATATCCTCGCTGAAAGAGCCAAGGGAAACGCAACTTATGGGCTTCCATTTAATTCAGAAAGTTCTGGATCTGAGCTAGAAGTTCACAAAAACGTCAAGACCAAATTATGCCTTTTTACTAGAGCCGAACCACAATATCTATTTCCTGACTCGAACAAAAACCCAGGAAAGCATTTACTCACCGGTGAAGGCTTACTCAAATGGTGGTTAAAACTAATAGAAAAGAACATCTCTGAAACCTTCACTACTGTAGACATGAAAAAGCTCATGATACCCAATGCAGATAACAGATCTATTCAGAGGTACTTCCCATCAGAACAATGGCTAGTTGGGGACATTTTCTCAGGTGAAAACCCAAAAGAGATAGCTATATATAAAATCCCATTGCTACCAGATGATCCCAAGGGCAGGTTTTTAGAACATTTGGTTGTGGAGAATAGAGTCAAGAAGGTCAATGTTTCTCGTTTTTGGACAGAGTTAGCAGGAAGACAAGAATTCAGACTAGGTATTACTGTGGGGCTTATAGGTATCGTAGGTGAAACTAAAGTTGCACCTTCCATCGACCATACCGAGATCATTAAACTGGGCCATTCAGTCTTGAAAAAAATAAAAAGCATAATTATCGAGCATGATTATTCCGCGGCAAGCACGGTCAAGGATAGTTACAAAGAGCTTGTGTCTCAACTGGGCAAAGAGCATAAGCTTTTGGATATCGAAGGAACGAGGGAGGAGAGTCACGAGACTATTACACCAATAAACACTTTTAATACAGTCAATGTGTTGAGTGTCAAATCAAATAAAAAGAAAGCCACTGAGGCGCCCCTTGTAAACGACCTCAATTCCATGATTGTAAGAAAGAAAAAGAAAACAACTACATAGACATAAAGTTTCATCAGGAATTCATGACTATTGCATCCAATTATCTCTAGAAACGGCTATATAAGCATAAATTAATAGATAGAACATGATTTAAACGCACAGATCAAAAGTAGCAAGATTGGATTTCCAAAAAAAAATAATGGGGTTACCCTCTACAAGTACGAAATTTAGCGTGTTTGATTGTCCTCTAGTAAACAGTGTCTTATTTAGCTTTAGATCACTTGTACGTGGAGTAGACAGTAAGTGGCAACAAAATCATACAAGATACCCAAAGGACAACAGACTATTCTGTTCTCAGATACTATTTATAACTTAAGTTTAAGTCTCACACCGTCAACTTCCACCTGAACCGCAATCTACCCAGCAATTTCAGTATAATACGAGGTAGCATTCAGATCACAAGAGTATAATTGAGAAATGGCATCCCTATATGACCTTATACCCATTGTGAACAAGTTACAAGACATTGTAACTAACACAAACCTAACGGAGTTAGATTTGCCTTTATTGACAGTCATTGGTTCACAATCATCTGGTAAGTCTTCTGTTTTGGAGAATATAGTGGGTAGAGACTTCTTACCTAGAGGAACTGGGATTGTCACAAGAAGACCTTTGATTCTTCAGTTAGTCAATATCAAACCTGATGATCCCCTCATTCACAAAGCTGGCTATGAAAATGATCAAGCATCCGCAGACTTTACCTTGGAAGATCACATCAGAAGTTCGGCCTCCTCAACTGAATCTAAGGCGTCTGTTGAATGGGGTGAGTTCCTACATTTGCCAGGCAAGAGATTTTACAACTTCAACGATATCAGAAAGGAAATAGAAAATGAAACAGCAAGAATTGCAGGTAAGAACAAAGGAGTGAGTAGAATACCTATCAATCTGAAAATATACTCACCAAATGTCCTCAACTTGACATTAGTAGATTTACCTGGCCTTACAAAGATTCCAATTGGTGATCAGCCTACTGATATAGAAAGGCAAATCAAAAATTTAATCCTGGAGTACATCTCTAAGCCCAACTCCATTATACTGGCCGTTTCCCCAGCAAATGTAGATTTGGTGAACTCTGAGTCTTTGAAACTGGCTAGACAAGTTGATCCTCATGGTAAAAGAACCGTTGGTATCTTGTCCAAACTAGATTTGATGGACCACGGAACAAACGCTTTGGATATCTTAACTGGTAAAGTATACCCACTAAAGCTAGGATTTATTGGTGTTGTTAACAGATCACAACAAGATATTGCAGCAAACAAGTCATTGGAAGAGAGTTTACGAGACGAGGAAGAATTTTTTCAAAACCACCCCGCATATAAGAATATTGCTAATAAATGTGGTACTTTCTATCTATCGAGGACTTTGAACAAAACTTTAATGAACCATATAAGAGAGAGACTACCAGATATCAAGGCCAAACTGAACACCTTGATGGGTCAGACTGAACAAGAATTGGCATCATATGGAGAAAAGAATGAATTGACGAAGAACAATAGAGGAACAGTTATTCTTCAGCTGATGAATAAGTTTGCTAACAACTTCATGAACTCAATTGAAGGAAACTCACCTGAAATAAGTACAAAAGAACTATGTGGTGGTGCTAGAATTTACTATATTTATAACGAAGTCTTTGGACAATCTCTGATGTCTATCAATCCAACTGCAAACTTATCTGCAGATGACATAAGAACAGTCATCAGAAACTCTACTGGTCCAAGGCCTTCGTTGTTTGTCCCAGAACTCGCATTTGATCTTTTAGTGAAGCCGCAAATCAAACTGTTGGAGGCGCCTTCACAAAGATGTGTTGAGTTAGTCTATGAGGAACTCATGAAAATATGTCATACCTGTGGTAATCAAGAGCTTTCTAGATACCCAAAAATGCAAACCAGATTAATTGAAGTAGTGTCGGATCTTTTGAGGGAGAGGCTTGGACCTACTACCAAATATGTGGAAAGTCTTATAGAAATTCACAGAGCTTATATAAATACAAACCATCCAAACTTTGTCGGTGCCGCTGCTGCTATGGCAAGTGTTGTCGAGGAAAGACAAAAGCAGAAGGAAAAGGAGTATAAGGCTAAGATGAGAGATGATAGACACGCTAAGGAGTCAAGTGAGGCAAATGGTGTCGCCAAAGAGATGTTGCATAGTGTTGAACTAATTCGTGCTGAAAGCAAATCAAGATCAGGTAAAGTATCTGAGCATCATGATAGTGACTCTAAAGATAAAAAACTCATCAACGGCGAGTCAAAAGACTCATTTTTGAATTTTTTCTTTGGAAAGGACCAAATCGAACATTCTGATAGCAAGAGCAATGTGCCATCCAGAAATGGCTCGCCAGTGAAAACCGAAAAATCTGAGCTGAACAGTTTCCAAGGAGAAAGCGAAATTGCCAGACAGCTAGAGAACTTGAGTTTGAACAAGGAGCAAAATCTTACAGAGAGAGAACAGCTAGAGTGTGAGTTGATTCGTCGTCTTATTATATCTTACTTTGGCATTGTCAGAGAGATGATCCAAGATCAAGTTCCCAAAGCTATCATGTGTCTTTTAGTCAATTACACCAAAGAGTCTATTCAAAATAGTCTTGTTGAAAGACTGTACAAAGAGTCACTGTTTGATGAGTTGCTATACGAAGATGAGAACTTGATTCAAGAAAGAGAAAAATGTGAAAAGTTATTGGAATCATATAGAGAGGCTGCTAATGTTATCAGTGAAGTTGTTTAGAGATATAACATAGTCTCTATTAGTTTTGTTGCTCAATTAAAGAGTTTTTGATTTTATATATTTGTATGTAGCGTGTGATTAATATGTCATTGTACATGAATTATTAAAGTTATGAGGTTGTAGTACCTTCTGTTGTCGATTCTGAATTTTCCAGTAATTCTTTCAAAGCTTCTGCTTCTCTCGCTTCATCGCTGATGGACTGTATACACTTTTCCCAATATAGTCTCTTTGGTGTATTGAGAAGGAATGCTAGCACACGACGAGGGAACTGTAGATCCACTGGTCTTCCGTCAGTGCCCAGTTTGAATAGATAGTAAGTTTTCAAGATGGCGCTATGAGCAATGGTGATCAAAAGATAATCTTCTTTGTTCATTACTTTCTTCAATACTTCTCTATCTTCTTCTTTCTCAGATGATAACTCAATGTACTCGAGTCCTGGACCCCCATTTTTACAGAATCTCTTGTTATTATACTCAACTTGCTTATCCAACTGACTCTTGAATTTTGCAGATGCTTCAGACGCAATAGGTAAGAATTGTAAATGATGGTGAATAGATTTCTCTCTGGAGAATTCCCAAAACACCACATCCAAATCGCTTGAAATGTCTTTGAAGAGCTTTATCAACTTTTCCTGATAACTCATTATTTCTTTGACCAATTTAGTTTGCAATACATCTTCCACTTTTTCCGACTCATCTCTATAAACTCTCAAATTTGGAACATGCTCGATGGGAGTAATGATACCGTGCCCTGAAAAAGATATTTTGTCATTTTTGGAAGTAAGTGGACCTCTCACAGCAGTCACATAACAGTATTCACCAATGGAAACAAGAAGATGTAATGCCACTTTAGGATTTGATAGACAAAAAAAACATGTCTGAGGATTGACTTCTTTCTTCTTTTTAGGAGGTTCTCTATCATCGGATACGCCACTCAGTGATCTCTTCTGCGGTACTGCAGGCAGTATAGCATTGGCTACAGGCTTGTCATTTCGTAGAACGTCTGTAAACGGATTTGGAGAGTCAACCTTGATACTAGTATCTGCAAGAGCATCTTTACTAATGTTAAATGCATAAAACCATTTCTCAGTACCACCTTGCTCTGTTAGACTGATGAACCTAGTAACTCTATTTTCCTCTTCCCACTTGAAAGGTAGACGTTCCTTGAAACGACCTTTTCCTGATCCTATGGCAAAATGGTATCTCGGTTTCGTCCATTGCACGATCTTATCTACTTTCCCATCTGCGACTAATGTCAATTTCTCTTCTCTGGCGACAGCTGAAGGCCATTGGTATGAGATCAAAATGTCTACCAATTTTCCTGAAAATGCCTTTTCCATGTCCTCCTGGCTCAGGCTCTCTAGAAGACCAGTAACATAACCCACGGTAAGTCCAGATGCTGTCTGAAACACTCCTGCTTTCCCAAGAAATTTTAAGTCGGGAGACGCTTTTTCTGCATCAAAAGGTATCAGACCCTCTGTGTGGTAGACAGAAGTGAGAGGTTTTTCAAACTCTGGAAAGGTTGAGTCCTTCTCTAAAATATCACCCAGTAGAAGAACAGAATCAAAGGTATTTTTCTTATGCAATGAGTTGATGATCTTGATAGCTTTGGGTAAGTTCCCTGCTGCTGGGTTCAAAACCAGACTTACGAATTTGTGATTATGTTAGTATATAAGTTTCAACTTCTCGAATATTGCGACAACAACTTACATTTTCAGCTTTTCTTCCATTGCCGGCTTCTTCTAGTGTCCGAAAGAGTGTATACAAGGATAGAGGGCAAAGAAGTAATGCAAATTTAGCGACATTAACTTCATTTATAAAGTATTTTTCATTTTACTTAAATTTTTTTTTGTTTACCTTACAAACAAGGCGGTGTAACGATAGAGAGATAAATCTGATAAGGCTTTCTACACCAAATTTCTGATATTTACGAATAGATGTATTTAATACGAAACTATATATTCTAAACAATGTAACAAAACAAAAACCATAGAAAACCAAAAACGAAACCTTAACACAAAACACAACCGAAGTGACGAACCGAAAAATAGACAAAAATGTTGTCAAAAACTAAAGAGAAAAAGTGGACAGACAGCAATATAAGATTACTCTAATAAAGTGTACTGAAAGGTTCACTATAACGGTTATAATCGCGTCCTTGGTGTTGGAGGTTCAATAATACAGGAGAAAGAATGTTATCTGGATTAGTACCAGGATTGTTCTTATGCTTGAAAGTGAAACCGACAAAACTCTTTTGGTCAGCTTTGATACTATGATGAGCCATTTTTTCGTCGTTTGCTCTCTTGGCTAACACTTCCTTATATTTAGCCATATCTGATTCATTGGTGAAATCATCGAAGTAACCTGCATCTTCTTCGTTATCCAATTGTGGAGTGAATGGAGGAATACGGTCTCTCAGTGTATCCCATTTGACTTCTGCGAAGTATGGCATGGACATTACTTGTTTGAAAGCACGTAGTCTATCAGTTGGAGATGCAATAAGTCTAGTTATCAATTGCCATGTTCTATCACTGAAGACATATCTTCCATCTTCGTATCTTGGTCTCTTCAAAGTTTCCTTCCAACGTTTCAAATTAGCGTATGTCTCGTCAGATGAGCTTCCAGAGAATGGTGTATAACCAACAATAGCTTCGAAAAGCATACAACCTAAGGACCAATAGTCAATGGTATAGTCATAACTCTTGCCTTCAAGAACTTCTAAAGCCATATAATCAGGGGAACCAACAATGGAGTGTGCGTAATGAATGTCCTTAGCTCTCAAAGATCTGTACATCTTTTGTCTTTCAGCAACAGTTCTTTCCTTTGGACGGTATTCTAAGTCTTTAACTTGGTTCAATCTCAATTTCATACTTTCGATTCTATCAGTTGATACAGAACCTGCAGCTAAACCAAAATCGGTCAATTTGATGTGTCCCTTTGAGTCGATCAAGAAGTTTTCTGGCTTCAAGTCTCTATGGGTGTAACCCAATTCATGTAATGAGTTCACAGCTGCAAACATTTCCGAAATATAGAAACGTGCGTGTTGTGGAATCAAGTATCCAGCATTGTTCAAAAGTGTACGGAAGTCACCACCTGGGACGAATTCCATGGCAAGGTAAACACTCTCGGTATCTTGGAATGCATAGTATAACTTAACAAGCCATTCAGATCTGGTGTTTGTCAAAATATCTCTCTCAGTTAAAACATGTCTTGTCTCATCGGTCTTTGTTAAGAGCTTCTTACTTAAGACTTTCAAAGCACACATTTCCTTTGTATCCTTCTTTCTTGCTAGAAAGACTTGACCATAACCACCTTGACCCACTTGGGTAATGATGTTGAAGTCCTTGTGTTTTGGCTTGGTTCTTCTCTTTCTCAGTAAAGCTCTTTCCCTTCCAATATAGTTCTTCCATTGAAATTGTCTCTCTTCCTCTGGTAACATCTGTAAGCTCTCTCTAACTTGGTTCAATCTTTGACGTCTAGTGATGACATAATCGAACATATCGCAGTAGTAATCAAGAAAGTACATTTGACAAACAGTAACAAGACGACGAGTTTTTGGGGAATTGGCCTTTGTGTAAAATTCTCTGTCGAGTCTTGTAGGAGAAGGAGCTAAAGAAGCTCTTGGAGAGCCATGCATTACCGGAGAAGAAATTTGCATACCTCTATTTGGAGTTGAAGGTGGTGTGTTTTCCTTGTTGTAGTTGATTCTTTCCATTGGCCTCATCGAGTGTTGATCTGGACTTCTTGTCGGAGAGCTTGTCGTTGACATGTATGAAGTGTAAGAAGTATCTGGGTTTCTATTCTGTCTGTTTGAAGTTGGAGTAGATGGTCCGAATCTGAGACTTTCAACATCTCTAGATAAGTCATCTACATAGCTGGTGTCTCCAGCTTTTGCAGAACGATTGAATAAACCTCCTATAAGTGCCATTGCGTTGGATTGTATCTCTAAACTCTGGTTTGTTCGTTACTTGAGAAGCAAAATCAATATAATCCCAATATAAAAGATGAAATTGTATAGATATAATGAGTTTCTTACAAAAACAAGAATATACAACCAACCACAAAAATCTTGATGTAGCAAATTGATATTTACCTTTTTCCATTTTAGGAAATTTCATTAAAATTCAATTTTGGACTGAAATCTCATTAAATTTGGGGTGAATGGTGTTAGGGTCAATAATTATTGTGGCGAGTTAGTTGACTTGGTACTCTACTACTATTAGCTATATGCACTGTACAGTTTATTAATCATCAAATATTTACGCGGAACGTGCTATTAGTGCAGGCCCATATACACCTTAGTAGACATGACGAAAGCGTTGGGCTAAAATCGGTGAACTAACTTTTGTGTAGTCTTTTTTCTTTATCTGCCAAAAGTGGAGTATCAGCCACACGTTTGAGCGATTGAGGTTTAGGCTGTAACCATGAAGAATTAGAACTATTTATCTGCTTTCGAGTTGCATGATTTTGCTCTTCTTGGAACTTCCTTACTGTATCAGACTCAACAAAAGTGTTTGCCAACTTCGAGCCACCATTCTTAGAGGAGTTCAAGTTTGTATTTTGGATCCTGCTTGCCATGGTCTTAGACATCTTAGCTTTTGTGGCTTGACTATTATCAATAGCTCTATAAGAACCACCGGAAGAGAACTTACCAATCATTCCCAGTCCAATCTCCTCACCATACGCGTCCATTCTGGTCTCTTCTTGTTGCCCAAAGGCCATCTTGTTTTGAGCTTTGGCTAATTCTGACATCTCGAATTGTTCCTTAAACTTACGAAATTTTCTACCGCCACGTTTCTTTGAACGAGGATTGATAGGAAGCGGCAAAGGTTTGGGACCTCTATTTTCAGGTGGTGCTTGTAATTTCTCCAGTTTTGCTATTATCTCTTCCCTCCATTTCTTACCAAGCTCATTATTGGCTGTGCTAGGTGAGCTTCTGTAGCTAAAGTCTACTCTTGCTGAAAGAATCACTTTGGCAGAGACCATTCTCATAGCTTGAACCTTGAAATCATCATTGACATTCTGTACAATATCACAGTTGTATATATAACCTTTGTTTCTTGTACCCACTAAACCATAACCAGTTGCAATTGAGCGGTTCACACCCAGACTCGGTATATTACATGCGGGAGTCTTTGTGAGTCCTTCTAGACCATGTACTGCCATGAGCTGCGCTGCAACAACAGGACCAACTAATGCCGTTACATTAGGCACTATTGTTGTAGACTTATTTGATAAAAATTGTGTAATATCTTTTCTTGCGTCATCCAATTCTAGTAGTAAATCACAAGCTTGCAATATGAGGTCCAATTCATGATCTCCAAGCATAGAGTTGTTCCCATTTTGTCGCAGAAGGGAAGCAGAAATCGTGATAACAAGCATTTTATCACCATTCAAGAAGGATGAGAGGTTCTTGTTCTTGTCATTGACTAAGCTGATATCAGCTTTGATGGTACTGATAATCTTACAATACTCCACAGGGTTTGGTATCAGTGAAGATAATTCAGGAAACATAGGTGTGTAATGAACCACAACAAAGGCATGTATCTGGGAAATTTCAGTATTGAGAGTATCCAGTATCATATTTGACTCCGATATGAACTTGAAATCAACAGTCTCGTTATCTGCTTGGCTAAGTAAAGTTAGTTTTCTATGAATGATAGGCAGTAGTTTGCAGTATTTCCGCACACCGGTAACCGAGCCCAAATCTACTTTGGAGATGAGTTCATGGAAAGAATCATGTCCAGAGTAGTATAAATGTTCTAACTGACGATCACTATCGTCACTGTTGTCTATGTTATCGTCAAGTCCATTTTCATCCTGTGCTAAGTTACCTGCTTCTGGCAGGATTTGTTCGCTGTCAGTAATATTCTCAGACTCATCACTGGAGTACCCTGCTAGTAAATCAGCAGCACTCATCTCGATATCGTTACAGTGTCCTCCTCTGGTGTTCTAGCTATACTTACTTGAAAAATTGAACACGAAAAGAGTGCTTTAAGGTAGTCTCCTCTATACGAACAAAGAGACTAGACTCTTTTAAGACAGTATCTATGTCATGTTAATTGCATCTACACTATATAAGAAAATTTATTTCCTCGATAGACGCAGAGACCATCGCTTCTAACCTCCCGATAAAAAAATTTGCTGTGAGTCGGTTTAGAGAGTGATTGAGTGAGAGAGCGAGAGAGAGTGAGAAAATCTGAGCAGTGTAATTTGATAGTAATAAATTTTATGGGTAGCCAGTCTGCCTCTAATGACTCACTTACAGACAACTCAAAGTAACTTTCTGTACACTTTTAAGTAAGACACTTGTGAGAGGATAATATATGATATATAGCAGGAACTTTCTGAGAATTCCTGTTACAGTATCTAAGTTACCCATCAATAAGTTTGCGAATCGTATTGTAAGTCTACCAATCTTTCTATAGGGTAAATCAACTTTTGACGACTAACTTTCTAAACGCTTTGATTTTGCATAGGAGAACAGAAGATATTTCTTTAAAGGATTTCCAGTTATGAGTGAACAAGACAAAAAGCCAGAAGTCGCAGCAGAAGCTGCCGCTCCTGCTGCTGCCGATGCCCCAGTCAAAGAAAAGACTGCTAAGGAACTTGAAAAAGAAGCTAAGAAAGCTGAAAAGATGGCGAAGTTCTTAGCTAAACAAAAGAAGAAGGAAGAATTAGCCAAGAAACAGCAAGCCAATGTTGAAAAGAAGAAGGAAAAGGCCAAGAAGGAAAACGTTGTTGTTCCTGAATATGTCGATACCACTGTCCCAGGTGAAAAGAAGAACTTAGTCCCATTAGATGACCCAAGTTTCTCTGCTTACTCACCAAAAGCCGTTGAATCATCTTGGTACAACTGGTGGGTCAAACAAGGTTTCTTCGAACCAGAGTTTGGTCCTGATGGAAAGGTCAAGGAAGAAGGTTTGTTCTGTATTCCTGCTCCTCCACCAAATGTTACTGGTGCTTTACATATCGGACATGCATTGACTGTTTCTATTCAAGATACTTTGATCCGTTACAACAGAATGAAGGGTAAGACCGTCTTATTCTTACCAGGTTTTGACCATGCCGGTATTGCCACACAATCTGTTGTTGAAAAGAACTTATGGGCTCATGAAAAACTAACTAGACATGATTTAGGCCGTGAAAAGTTCATTGAAAAAGTTTGGCAATGGAAAGACGTTTATCACGATAAAATCAAGACTCAATTCGAAAAAATGGGTGCTTCTTATGACTGGTCTAGAGAGGCTTTCACTTTAAGTCCAGAATTATCTGAAGCTGTTACTGAAGCTTTCGTTACTTTATTTGACGATGGTACTATTTACCGTGATTTACGTTTAGTCAATTGGTCTGTTAAGTTAAACACTGCTTTATCTAACTTAGAAGTTGAAAACAAGACCGTTCCTCCAAGAACCATGCTTTCAGTTCCAGGTTATGATGAAAAGATCGAATTCGGTGTCTTAACATCTTTCGCTTATGAAGTTGTTGACAGTGATGAAAGAGTTGTTGTTGCTACTACTCGTCCAGAAACCATTTTTGGTGATACAGGTGTTGCTGTTCATCCAAATGATCCACGTTACACTCACTTACACGGTAAATTTGTTAAACATCCATTCTTAGACCGTAAACTTCCAATTATCACCGATGCTGAAGCCGTTGATATGGAATTCGGTACTGGTGCTGTCAAGATTACTCCAGGCCATGATACAAACGATTACAACACAGGTAAACGTAACAAGTTAGAATTCATCAATATCTACACTGATGATGGTAAGTTAAACGAAAACTGTGGTGAATGGGCTGGTATCAAGAGATTCGATGCTAGATCCTTAGTCATTGAGGAATTAAAGAAAAAAGGTTTATTCGTTGGTCAAGAAGACAATGAAATGACCTTACCAATCTGTTCTCGTTCAGGTGATATTATTGAACCATACTTAAAACCACAATGGTGGGTCTCTCAAAAGGAAATGGCAGCTGAAGCTATCAAAGCCGTCAAAGATGGTAAGATTACCATCTCTCCAAAAGCCTCTGAAGCTGAATACTTCCGTTGGTTAGAAAACATTCAAGATTGGTGTATCTCTAGACAATTATGGTGGGGTCACCGTTGTCCAGTTTACCTTGCTACTTTTGAAGGTGAAGTTTCAGACTCTAACGACAGTAGTAATTGGGTTGCTGGTAGAACATTAGAAGAGGCACAAGCTAAGGCTGAGAAGAAATGGCCAGGTAAGAAATTCACATTAGCTCAAGATGAAGATGTCTTAGATACCTGGTTCTCCTCAGGTTTATGGCCATTCTCCACTCTTGGATGGCCAAAGAAGACTAAGGATATGGAAACCTTCTACCCAATGTCCATGCTTGAAACTGGTTGGGATATTTTATTTTTCTGGGTTAGTAGAATGATCTTACTTGGTTTGAAGTTAACCGGTGAAATTCCATTCAAAGAAGTTTTCTGTCACTCTTTAGTCCGTGATGCTCAAGGTCGTAAGATGTCTAAATCCTTAGGTAACGTTATTGATCCTTCTGACGTTATTGCTGGTATCTCATTAGAAGACTTACACAAACAACTTCTTAAGGGTAACTTAGATCCAAGAGAAGTTGAAAAAGCCAAAGCAGGTCAAACTGAGTCATATCCAAACGGTATCCCAGAATGTGGTACTGATGCTTTAAGATTTGCCTTATGTGCTTACACTACTGGTGGTCGTGATATCAACTTAGATATCTTAAGAGTTGCAGGTTACCGTAAGTTCTGTAACAAGATCTTCCAAGCTACCAAATTCGTCTTAATGCGTCTTGGTGAAGATTACACACCACCAGCTACTGCTGCTTTATCTGGTAATGAATCATTAGTTGAAAAATGGATCTTACACAAATTGAATG
The DNA here is from genome assembly GCA_030570755.1 of Wenyingozyma methanosorbosa. Classification (NCBI taxonomy): domain Eukaryota; kingdom Fungi; phylum Ascomycota; class Pichiomycetes; order Pichiales; family Pichiaceae; genus Wenyingozyma; species Wenyingozyma methanosorbosa. The sequence continues at coordinate 29,564 of JAJLWP010000021.1, forward strand.
AATGTAGCAAGAAAGTCAATGAAGCTTTCGAAGCTCGTGATTTCTTTGAATGTACTAATGCTATCTACAGTTTCTGGTTGAATGACTTATGTGATGTTTACATTGAAAACTCCAAATTCTTAATTTTAGAAGGTACTGATGTTCAAAGAAAATCTGCTAGAGATACTTTATACACATGTATTGACTCTGCTTTGAAATTGATACATCCTTTCATGCCTTTCATCACCGAAGAGATGTGGCAAAGATTACCAAAACGTTCAACTGAGACTGCTGTCACCATTGTGAAGGCTCGTTACCCAACTTACAACAAGGAATACGATAACGCTACTGCCGCATCTGCCTACGATTTAGTTCTTGAAATCACAAAGGCTGCAAGATCTTTATTAGCTCAATACAACATCACCAAGAATGCTTCCATTTTTGTTGAATCTGCTAACAAGACTGCTTTCGACATTGCTTCTGATCAAACCGATTCTATTGACTCTTTGATCAAAGCAGTTAACAAAATCACTGTCGTTAGTTCTGCTTCTGAAGTTCCAGATGGATGTGCTTTACAAGCCGTTGGTACTGACTGTACTGTTCACTTATTAGTTAAAGGTATGATCGATATTGATCAAGAAATCAACAAGGTTACTACTAAATTAAACAAGGCAAACACCAACTTGAAGAACCTTGAGAAAGTTGTCAATGCTCCTGATTATACCACTAAGGCTAACAAAGATGCACAAGAAGCTAACAAGCTCCGTATGGAAAACCTTATGGCCGATGTTGAAGGTTTGAATGCTACAATTGCTAACTTAGAACGTCTTAAGTTATAAGTTACGTGACCTATATTAATTACTTTTACGGGTTTACTCTTTTGTTGCAATTGATAGACCTTTGCTAACTTGTCAATATCTTTCTATATATCTATATACATACAAACTAATAAAGTTCTGAACTAATATTTGTACACCGTTTTTCAATACTATTTTCTAAATTCTCCAAATATAATCTTTGGAAACTCTAGTTGCTACGATTTCTCTGATCTTGTCATTTGTGGACTGTATATCTTTTGCAGCAGCATCCAAGACACTGAAGAGTTGTTCTTTTGAGAAAGTACCAGTAGAATCAGAGAATATAAGCTCATCTATCTTACCGTTCTTAATATCATACACCACGATGTGATTGGATTTACTTGCCGCGAGTTGTTCATTTGTAGGATTTATCACTATTTCGTCATTGTTATTGATAGCAAGACAAGTCGCAAGGAAGGATGCCTTCAACGATATACCAGCATTTAACAATGCAATATAGACAGAATTTACACAAGCTACCATCTCTTTCACTGTGTATTGTAAATCTTCTCCATTTTTCAGTATTTGTACGACTATCTGTATGGATTGTCTAGGATACACGAATCTGTCTATAACTGGTGTTAAAATTTTGGTCAAGTTCTGTTCCATGACATTCTCCCTAGTTGCTGGAACACCTGATGAAGGCCTTATATTGATATCTAAATATACAGATGTTGGTTGTTCATTTCTGACTCTTGATACTTCTATAGGTCCCGTTATCGAGCTTATTGCTTTGGCTGAACCAATTTGAAAAATGGATGATCCATCCACTTGGTCTAGCACTCCACTTTGTGCGCTTATACTCATGATCTTTTGCTGTTTTAGTTATAGTTCTCTACAATCACTCTACCTGCACACTATATCTTACTGATAAAAATTATGCCTAAAAATTTATTTCCCTATAAAAACTTGAAAAAGAGAGCACCAACTCTTTTGTGCAAGGATGTTAAAACACGGCTGAAAAGGTAGCTAGGATTCCGATTATGAGGGGAGTACAAATAAATTTTCTATTTAGATCTTGAGAGGGTTTATATCTTGTGTGTGAGTACATTGTGAGAGAGATTGCACCTGGAGAACATATACATGCAGGAAAATAAGTCTTCAGTGAGTCAAGGTGCGGAAATACCGCCTAAGATATCACTAATAGCTGGATCTCTAGCAGGTCTTATCTCAAGGTTCGTCATTGCGCCGATCGATGTTGTGAAAATACGATTACAACTGCAAGGGAGTAGAGACAGTACTGCTAAGTACAAAGGACCAATAACAACTTTAAAGAATATTATCAAATATGAAGGTATCAAGGCATTATGGAAAGGTAATGTACCTGCTGAGATAATGTACTTGCTATACGGAGCAACTCAATTTACCGTCTATTCTACATTTAATGCAGGTCTCTCAAGATTCGAGAAGAAATACGATCTGCAAGTTCCCACATCTATACATTCAACTTGTGTTGGTGCTCTAGCAGGATCCACATCTACAGTTGTGGCATATCCTTTTGACGTGATGAGAACGAGACTTGCCTCGTACGAATCGAAGAATCTGAACTCTTTCTATGGAGAAATCAAAAACGTTTTAAGAACAGAAGGTATACGAGGATTTTTTGGTGGTGTGTTGCTATCGGTGAATTACGTTGCTGTATCTACAGGGGTGGCCTTTGGAACATATAATGTCTTACGCGAAGCAACAGATAGCACTTTTTTTGAACAAAGTTGTGGTTTGATGGCAGGTGCACTTTCCAAGACATTCGTATATCCATTAGATCTTATGAGGCGACGTCAGCAAATAACGCATCACAGACTTCCAGTCTTAAAAATGTTCAAAAGTATCATGGTCAAAGAAGGAATAAGGGGTTTCTATCATGGTCTTACACCAGCCATCTTGAAGACTGCACCAACGACAGCCGTAACATTCTGGGTTTACGAATTCTCTGTTGATTTACTTTTACGATTGAGTGAAAAGAAGAAACTACTATCTTAGACTTACTTTCTTATTTATTTTATACATTACATCTAATTCTCATGGGAAGAATTACGGCATTTATATACATTTTTATAAATTTAATTAATGTACTATTAGTTTATTTCGCATATTTACATATAAATCTAGAAAGTGTACGCTTCTAAATAACTCTTTTCTGAACCGAAAAGAGTGTCCCAGTCTTCAAACTCTATACTCAATTCACCTTTGAATCTCTTTGTTAACTCACTGCTTATAAGTTTGCTATAACTCCAATCTAAGAAATCTTCCATGTTATAGTTGTATTTGTTGAATGGTTGAGTGAAGATCTTGGCTAAGGAGGCGACGTTAGGGTGATAGTGTTGCATCATAGACTCTAATTCCCATATAGAGGATTCTATAGCGTTTGTCTTTGAAGGATCAGCTTCCTTGTCTTTGAATGGGTCAACGTAATCAGCATCATCTAATGCAGGCCTTGTGGTATGGATCAAGAGCATACATGTTGGATGTTTCTTCAATAAGTTATAAATAAATGGTATAATGGCAACGATACCTGCTGGTGGTGCAGTCAATGACAATCTTGAAAATCTTTTTATGAATGATGCAACAATGGAAGAAGATAAGTGAGTTGATGTCATGAAGATCTCAAGTAATCTGAGAAATCTACTTCTATAACTAAGATGTAATAAGTCTGGGGTTAAGATACCGTATAACTTGGTATAGAAGTCAGGGTATTCCAGGTTATAACTTCTCATAAGTTCCCAAAGGCCATTAAGAGCAAGGATAGAGATACTGATATCTTTTGACTCGAAACCAAGCTCGTAAGACTCAGTGAGAAAATCCATTAATTTTGTAGGATTGTTGAAGAATGGGATAACACGTTTGTGTAAGATCAGTAAGATGGATTTGCTTTGCACAGGAAGTAAACCATTAAGGTCAACAAGTGCAAGCCATGTCTTTTCGAAGTTTTGTCTGAATACCTTCAAGTCCCCAATCGTCTTCATAGGAGGATTTGATACAAATGAGTTTGAAGTTGTCTCTTCGGTATTCTTAAGGTTGTAGATGGATGATGGTTTGAGTAAAGTAAGGATGTTGGAGTATACAAGTCTTCTTTCCGTTACAGAATTTTCTTTGAGTGTTGGTAAGAAGTTTTTCATTTCAGAGAAGAAATAGTACTTGAGATCCCATGATTTGGAGAAATAAGTTTCATAGAATTCTAAGAGTAAAAAGTTATCAAGAGATGCGTTGGTTGAATCGATGCTTTCCACTTTACCTGTCAATAGTAACACTTCCAAAATGCTTGTATATGTTCCAACAGCGAAAAATGGTTCATTAGCATTTGGAGTCAAGTACTCACTTTCTATAGCAAGACATTTCATAAGTATATCTAAGTTATCAGCTTTGAAGTTGTCAAGATCTTCATCGTCATTTTCATTGCCAATTTTGACGACCTGAAGTAAATTGGATTTGAACAAGTCATAGTTTGAGCGGAGCCATCTGATCAAAGTCACTTTTTGTTCTGGTGTACTCTTGGTCAATTTAAACTGACCGTTCTTTATGAAATTTTGAAATATTTTGAGTAAGGTCAAAGTCAAGAATTTAGATACAGTGAAAAGGTTTTCAACTTCTTTACCTGTTCTGTAAGCATCCACTATGACTATGTATTGCTTCAAGAGAGCTGCAATCTTGTTATAGTGCTTAGGGCTCTCTAGTATCTCTGCTTGATATGATTTTATCTTGTCTATTGAAAGAAGCTCTATCTCGTTTGATTCTTCTGTTCTCTTCACTTTTTTGCTGTCTACTTTCACAGACCCTGTGGTCTTTCTCTTTGTTCCTGCCATATTGTAGTGTATGGATTGTAGACCGGTGATAATACTACGACTAACAAGCAAATTCTGATATAACCTACTACCTCTATAATACTGAAAAATCTGTCTTACTAAAAAAAATTATAAAAAAAAATTATTTTTCTATGCAAAATTCCCAAAAGGGTAATCGCCCACTGTCATTTTTCAATTGTGCAAATAAACAAATTTTTTTCACTCACTATAAAGAGAACGTTGAAAATTTTTGATATTTGACGTTTTACTGTTAGCATGTCTTTTCCTCTTTCTTTATGAACCTTCCAAGTTTTCAAAACTACATGATGAAATCTTAGCGTTTTTTAAGGCATCCGGCTTCCCTTCTCTTAATTGAGGAAATTAGAATGGGCACTTAAGTGTGTTCAATCTATGGGTTGGCATGGGTGAAAGCGTTGGCGCAAACTTATATCTTGTTACAATTTATATTTTGACGCCTAAAGAACTTTCTGACCCCCCTCACAAACACACACTCAATGTGATTGTGAGTTGCTTGGAACGGTTCAGGATTATGATTGGAATTAGATATGTTACAGTATTGAAATTTATCATTCATAGCTGTATATAAATATCTACCTTTTTTTATTTTGTTTTTGTGAGTGAAGAAATGGTGGATTAGCGTCCACTGTTCCTTTGCTCATCTTTTCTTTAATACATGTTGATGTTACTAAACTTTTTTTTGCTTTCTTTTAATTGTAGTCTTAGCCGTTTATATATGTGTTTTTTCAATTGCACACTTAGGTTGGATGACAAGCTGCTTCGAAAGATAGAGGATACCAAGTGGTACTTCAAAGCTGTTGTCTGTATATCGTGTGCTAGATCAATCATTTTATGCTACGAGCGAAACTGTAAAGGTCTATATTTTTCTATTGGGCTTTTATACGACCAACAAGAGAACTTTTCTTACATATTTACGTTCTTTCGTGGCTAACATATACTTAATTATACATATATTGTAATCTATTCCTCATCTTCTTCCTCGTCGTCATCACTTCCGACTTCGATTTCTGGGATCTCGAAATCAGATCCGTCGTCAGAAATGTCTTCCTCGTCTTCGACAACAGTAGTGGTAGTGGTGGTTGTAGTTGTAGTGGTTTCCACAACTGTTGGAACGACATTTTCGACAAGTTCTTCTTCTTTGAACTCTTGGGTAACAGTAACGGTCTCAACTGGTACTTCCTTAGGTTCAACTTTATTGAAAATCAAATGTTCCACAGACTCATCAGCTTTTCTTTTCTTAGCTGGTTCTTCATTCAAGACTGAAGAATCAACCTCATTTTCACGCTTCAGAGTTGGTTCTTCTGCTTCTTGCTTAATATCCATTGGCTCTGCTTGAGGAATCTCAGACATATCTTCGTCTTCTTGCTCGTTATCATCTTGCTCTTCTTCTTCGATTGGAGAACTTTGTACCCTCTTTGGTAACAATGGGAATCTTGGATTAGCCAAGATACTCAAAATAGTACTTTCACCAATCAAAGTACTGAGGATTGGAATAATGGAAATGGCGGAAGCTGAAGTACCAGGGAATAATAGAGCAGCGTGTAGGAAATCTAACAATTCCTTGTTTGCCTTGGTTTCAATACCTGATTTGAGTAACTCTTTGTTAGAGACACAATCTAAGATCAAGTATCTCAAGATATCAGTCTGTTTTGATGATGGTAAATGACATGATTTTATAATCGTAGTAAAGAACTTTCTCAATATCGAAGTAGTGGCAGCGGAAGGTTTAATTTCAAACAAGTGTTGATGAGACAAGATATCAGAAAGAGAAACGTTGTTTGCTGATCTCTTCTTGTTATTCTTCTTGTTGTTTTGAGAAGATCCATTGACATTAACTTGAGATGAAATGTTTGGGAGTCTTGATTTAGTCAAAGCTAATGCAGCGTCTATTATTTTAGTGAAACTTGATAACTCATTGTAGAAATTGACCATATTCAAATATGAAGTAGCGGTGACAATGACTTTCTTCATAGTATCTTGTAATTCAAACACTGCATTTTCATCAACTGTGATCTTACCATTAACTCTCTTGATAGGCACCAAGACATCCATTGAGCCAAGAATTGAACTGAGATGTGGGACTAAATCTGCTCCGAATATAGCAGGTAAACTATTGAGTAATGTCAAGCCAATATTATTCACAGCTGTGGTAGAATAAGTAATTAGACTTTTCAATGCCGGGTCTCTGATATCTTTCTTGATTGGGGTGAATTTGATATTTAACCCAGTTAGTAGTTCACCTACAGTGACTAAGTAGCCTAATGGGATCTTGACTGATAAGCTGGTGAAAGTTTTGAGATATTGAATAAGTAAATGAATCAACAAGTCTAACCTTCTTGCAATTTTCATAACGTCAAATGGATTTTCATTGATGTCAATAGTTAATGAACCGAAAATAGTCTTGAACTCTTTAGCCTGCTCAGCGTTAGTTGGTAATGAAGGTAAATTCTTCAGATTGTTGGATAATTCGCCATCATCTGAAAACTCTAAAAGCTCGCCATAAATGCCCATGACTGACTTGATCTCTAAGATTAGATCAACAAGTTTTTGTCTCCAGACTTCATTAGCGTTGTTTCTAGTTAAGGAAAAAGAAAGCAATACTAAAGAAGCACAGATGCTGCCTTTCAACTTTGTCTCAAATTTATAGAAATTGGTATCGTTTTGTAAAAGAGTCATCAACTTCTTCTCGAATTTAGCACCATATGGTCTGAAAGTTGTTGGGTTCTTCAAGAGTAACTGATAAAGTAAGTCGATTGATTTTTGAGGAATAATTGGGACAATTTCAATCAAGGAGCTGATAATGTTAGGTAATTTTGGAGTCAAAACTTCACGAGTCAAAGTTGGTTTTCCTCTGATGCTTTCAATAAAATGTGCTACAGTATCAATGGTTGATTCTAAGGCGACAATAGCCTGAATATCAGGATTAGACTCATCGATAAAACATTTTGTCTCCAAGATTCTGATCATAGCATTGATGAAATCAAGTGTATGAGAAGAGACTAAGATCTCTGAGTGTAAGGACAAGACAACGGCAAGTTTGGATCCGTACCATCTGTATTTGGTGTTGTTTGACTTGAGGTAATTGCATGTTCTGGAACATAAATGGTTCAATTCACTCTTTGATGCATTGGCAATGGTAGATGGTCTGCTCAATACTACAAGCAAGTTTGTAAAATCAATGTCAAAAATGGCATCTCCTTCCAGAAATGGAAGTACTGTGTCCACTGGTATGTACTCTAAGGACATTTTGCGTTGTACTATCTCAATATGATACCACTCTAACTAACTCTCTATGCAAGTACCTACTACTAGATACCTATACTAACAAATCTGAAAAATTATCTACCTGATAAAAAAAAATTTTGATATAATTTAATGGATTATATAATCAATTGAATAAGCAAGCACAGCCCTATTACCAAATCAACCCCCACTTAACACCAGATCTTACGGCTCTCCCTCTCAACAAACCCATCCACCGAATTGACAGATCAGTTTCTTTAACTTTAGTGTCTTTCCCCTTTTTGCAACTTTTGATCTCTTAATAAACACAGGTTCACCAATCTCAACGTTTGTAAGTATTTTGCTTAGTTGTTATACATATTCAATTAGCATAATATTATTATAATACTCAGTTCTTGTAAAGGACAATCGTCAATTGGCTTATATATAGATTGAACTCTTTCTTGATCGACTTAATTACATTTCCTCTGCTACTTACTTATTCCAGATATACACACACCAAACTTTAATCTCACAATGGCACAAACTACAACAAGCAAGACTCTCATCAAACCAAGAGATATTTACACTTTCATACCTAATCTCATAGGACTTGCAAGAGTCTTGACATTGATAATATCATTTTTCCTGATGAAAGATCATCCAAGATACACAATGCTCATTTACGGTATTTCATGTCTCCTCGATGCATTTGACGGAATGGCCGCTAGAAAATTCAATCAATCAACTAAATTCGGTGCTGTCTTAGATATGGTCACCGATAGATGTTCCACAACATCCTTAATTTGTTTCTTAAGTGTCTTGTATCCAACATGGTTTATATTATGGCAATTCATGGTCTCTTTAGACTTAGCTTCTCACTATATGCATATGTACGCCTCATTATCATCAGGATCAACATCTCATAAAAACATCAAAGAGAATCAAAATATCTTATTGAGACTTTATTACACAAACAGATCAGTCTTATTTATTGTCTGTGCATTCAATGAGTTATTCTACATGGCTTTATACTTATCATATTACGATTTCATTTCAATTCCGGGTACAAATTTAAGCTTACCAAGAGTCTTAGCTTACATTTCATGTCCAATTTGGGTCTTTAAACAAATTACAAATGTTATTCAATTAGTCGGTGCTGCAGAAATCTTAGCTAATTTAGATGCATCTGAAAGAAACAATGCTGCTTCAAAGGCTACTTAAGTGTACTAAGTGTATGTTTTCTAAAGATACCTGCGGAGGTCTTATTGTAAATATTATTGTACAAAGCATGTCATTTATTTATCATTAATTGGTCTTGTCATTTATGAGAGACGATGCGTAATAAGACAAAAATGATGAGTGAATAAAGGGTTTGAAACCCAGAAAATTATTAGAGAGAAATGTATATATGACAACTTTTTCTTTTTTGCTATATGCTATGCTTGTAATTTACAGACTTTTAAATAAGGATATAACAAGTAATTAACGACTATAATTTTTATTAACATTGAGAAATATGTACTTTATATACTTACGTCGTAGAAGTCTAATTTTTGTAATAATGACAATAAAAAATAATAATGACAAGGATGATTGATTAGTAGAAACTAGTATCACCTGAATTCGTAGCATCAAATCCTGTTCTCACGGGATTAGCAGAATTGTGTGAGTTCACTGAATACAAGAATCTATTCGATGGAGATAAAGTGTTTGAGTCAGCTGGTCCTGATGTGCTTGAGAATCTCTTGTTATCTCTGTTCAACAGTAACTTCTCTTTGATCATAGCAGATTTATCAGGTGATTGTGAGCCAAAAGACTTGTTTCCTGAGTACAACAATGAGTTGGAAGATATCTTGTGTTTTAAAGTTTGACGATGAGGAGTGGATTGAGTACCTGATGATGAGGAGGATGGATTAGATTTCAAGTTCAAAGATGCAAAACTTCTGTTGATGTCAGATGCAAGTAATGAAACATCCTGGTAGTTCTTTCTTAGAGATGATAGAGCAATGTGAGAGTTGTTGTTATTGTTGTTGTTCATCATAGAAGGTCTTTCTCCTGCCATTTGAGTTGTGCTATTGTAATCTTCTAAATCTGTTCCTGAGTTGACTATGGAAAGACCAAGTAATTTCCTCTGTTTATTAGTCAATGGTAAGTCCAAACATTTATCCTGTGGTTTTATCAACTTAATAAAACTGATCAAGATATTGTACAGGAATACAACGTAGAAGATATAGCTTATATTCCCGGCTATCTTCACAAGATTATCATAGTATGGATCTAACACAGGTAAGTTGATGTGGAACTTAGCTGCGTGTCTTGAAGCAGACAATGAGAATAGATCAATGTCGATGAAGATCAAGTTGATAATTGCAGACATAAACTTAAAGACTAACAAAGCCATGAAATTAGTCAGGAGTTTCCTGAACTCAACATCTTTGTGAATCATACGAGAGATGGCTATCTCGACATAAGGAGATTGCCAATCTTCATCCGATGATGAACCTGCAGTCTCCTTGCGAATTTGAGACTCTGAATTCAAGACACTGATCCTTGGTGTGGCATTAGGTATTTGTTGTTGTTGTTGTTGTTGTTGTGACCTGTGACTCACTGATGGTGTAGCTCTTCTTGATTTGCTAAATATAGATCTCTGTAACAACTGACTTTGATTAGGTTTCGATATAGGTGTGCTATTTATGCCTCCTCCCGTCAATGTGTCATTGCTATAGTAAAGGTCATCATCGTTTTGGCTGAGGAATTGAGAATGAACTTGGCGTAATGGAGAAAGGTATCTTGATTGTGTTGAGCTTTGGTATAATGGAGTAGACGAAAAAGGACTTGGAGATGCAGCTCTGGATCTAACAGTGCCGTTTCCATTGAGATGACCATTCCCTACACTATAAGTACTAGCTAATGAGTGATAAATTGAATCATTACCATCACGAGAAGGAGTTGTAGCTGATAATGAATTCTGATATGATGTTGATGACTGTAATGGTGTGCTTGATATTATCGATGAGTTTGGATCTCTTGGTTTGAAAGGAGACGCCACAAGTTGTTTCATAGGTCTATAAGAAGGCACATGGGCCAACATCGGACTATTACTGATTCCGTTCTGAGATATCGATGATCTATGCTGAGTATTGCTATTGCTGTTGTTGTTATATGTACTAGAACTGCGCTGTTCAGGTGTCCTTGCAAAAGATCCTTGGTTCAAATTGACTCTGCGTCTCGCCTGTATGAATGTGTCTTCATTAGGGGTATTGAATGACAAATTGGAAGTCTCTTGCTTTATAGGCGTAACAAATGACATTATGATGAGTCTATTCTTGTTGTCTGTTGAGTGTATTCTTTCGTGTTTATATATATGATCTGATTTGTCTTTTATTCTCTATTTTTGCAAACCTAAGTGAGTGTGGGTGTTGTATTATGCCGAGTTGTAGCTCTATGATATGGAGGCTACCAATTGCTAGATGTATCAATGAATGACTAAAGCGTTTATATTGTTCAATATCAACTCGTTTACTGAATCTCTTCTCACTAACAAGCAAATCTATTTGTTCTTCTATTCAGTTCCAAAATAAATTTTTTTTCTCTGAGAAATTTCATTGAGCAATTCACACCGGCGGGCGGTTCACTTCATTACGTTTTTACATGTTGTGAAAAGTTACATTTTTACATTTTTATCATCAAATAGTATAGGGAGATCATGTATTTAATTATATATAAAGCTCTATAGCAACAACTACTTATCTAGTTTCATGGTGTAATGGCCAGTAACCTGGGAATAAATAATGCATCTTCTCCAACAAAGTCTTGTCTTTAGCATCATCATGAGTACTTACAGAGAATAACATTGTCTTAGCTAAATCATTGCCAATTTCACCACTTTTCAACTTTGGTTCTAATGCAGCAATGACTTTCTCAGCAACAATGTGGGCATTTGCACTGTTTGCTTGTAAGTTACCAACAACGGTTTCCACAGTGACTGGCTCTTCAGATTCGTTCCAAGCGTCGTAATCAGTAGACATACAGATCATTTGGTATGAGACCTCAGCTTCCCTTGCTAATTTAGATTCTGGAACACATGACATGTTAATAACGGAACCACCCCATGATCTGTATAATCTTGATTCAGCTCTAGTAGAAAAAGCAGGGCCTTCCATACAGATCAAAGTCAAATCATCACCTTCGGTTTCTCTAGTGTGTAATTTACAACCATCACCTTGTAATACATCAGCACAACAATCACCGATCAACTTGTTTAATTTAAGATCAAATGGTTCACCGAAACCAGCATGTGCTACAAAACCCTTTTCGAAGAAAGTGGATTTTCTAATACCCTTTGTTCTATCAATGACTTGATTTGGAACGACAAAATCACGTGGTTTGATATGTTGTTGTAATGAACCAACGGCACTGAATGCAATAATAGCCTTAACACCAAGTTTTTTCAATGCGGCAATGTTAGCCTGGTTTGGAACATCAGAAGGTAATAAATCATGGTGTAAGCCGTGTCTTGCTAAGAAAGCAATTGGGAACCCATCTTCTGTCTTAGAGATGGTGATTGGAGAAGATGGGAACCCCCATGGTGTAGAAACGGTTAATCTTGCAACAGGAGTCAAGGAATCTAATTTATACAAACCTGTACCTCCAATAATGGCCAGGGTAACAGGTTCGTTAAATTCATGTGGTAATGATGAAGCAGCAGTCATGGTTTTAGATAATGAGTGTCTTAAAGACGGTCTTAGTAATTTATTTGCAAAAAATCTAACAATCTTGGGAAGTGATTGGCGAAACAACAAGCTGGTTACTCTGTTTATATCAACTACTATAGAATATGATACATCACAATCCTTGTCAATTCCGACAAAATCTGACTAAACTCCATTTTTTCTCAATTTTTTCAGTGTCGCTGTCTGTCCCTTTTTTTTCCTTTCACATGAAACTGACAGTTTCTCCCCATTGGGAAATTCAGACAATAAATCTTGAATTTATTTCCTTGCACGTTTTTTACTTGACTATGTATTAAAAAGCTGGTATATTATTATGTATCTTATATATAATAGTTTTATAGTAGTTTATTGTAACATCCGCACATTACAAACCTACACTTTTGGAGGACCGTTTGACTTTCCCTTATGCAATGGTTGATGCTGACCTAGTAGACCCATCACCTCTTCTTCCTCATACACAACTACTTGATTTGAGTTCTGATTGATCTCGGTAGGTGAATCTGAGTACTCGCCTTGTGCCTCTGATCCTGTATTATTATTGTGAGCTGATGAGTTACCGTGTGAGTGTGACTTCGCACCAGCCTCGAGCTCATGAATTTTTTTGTTCGTTTGATTATACTCCGGACTCTGAATGATGTTATCTATAACGTAATACTGGAAAGTATTCATTATGAGTGGGAATAATAACACCACAAACACCACTTGTAAATTTGGGAAAGGATCAGACCTACTCAGTAACCAAGCGGCAAATGAGACCAGGAATGGACATGCTATAAGCAAGATGTAAATAATCAATTTCATGCACAGTAATCCTGTGAAGTACAACACCAATTGTTTCAAGTACCATGAGAATCTAGGTGGGTTCCCATACTGTCCACTCTCTATACCTTCTATGCCCACATACTTAGCAAACCCGTAAATACAGTATAATAAACCCCATAGTATCGGTATACCAATAGTAGTATCGAACAGAATATTCAAGAAATAATAATCACATGGATTATCATTATCCGAACTATCGTCTTTTGTACTTGGTAAATTCTTCAATATGTAATATGGTATAGTATGATGTGATTCTTCAAAAGGTAAGAATGTAACATTATGCAAGGGATCAATAGCAGGCAAAGTATTTGTAGTATCTTGTTGAACAAACCAATTATCACTAGCACCACCTAATATACTCATGAACACGTTTAACATATGTATTCCCAGTGCTCCAATGACTTGTTTCGAGACATCGTAGAACCAAACCTTCCATGGTCGTCTATTAGGGTACTCTTTGTATCTTTTAACAACTAATGAAGAAATAGCAAGTATGCCTAATAAAGATTGAATTAGTAATGCAAATGGGCCTAGTAATTCACATTTATCATCTCCCGAGGAAGGAGGTAGTTGTGACCCTTTTGACATTTGTATTGAAGATGTGCTCTATACCTGTTCACCAATTGCTAGTACTAACTTCACTAAGCCTACCAGAACTAGTTATCAGATAAGCAAGTGAAAAGAACCGTTTCTCAAATTCTCTCTAGTTTACGCGAGAGTTTATTATGTAATCCAATCACGTGATTAATGCAATTAAAATGCTCAAATTATTCTCAGTTTTTCTCTCATTCTGAGATTTTCATCGTGTTTTAATGGGTTAATCTACTAGTGGTTTAAAGTAGTTACTAATCTACTTGTTATTATTTGGTATTATCTTGCACATACTCTAGCATATTACTATACAACTAACACACACATCAATATGTCTGAACCAGCTAAAGAACAAACTTGTAAGTATTGTACCAACTAGCGTACATCGGATATACATTATTAATCAATTCCCGATATCACAAATTTCCAGTCCAATACTAACAAAACCTCTATTACTGCAGCCAAACCAAAGCCATGTTGTGTTTGTATTCCAGAAAAACAATCAAGAGATGAATGTTTATTAATCAATGGATCAGATTCTGAAAAATGTAAAGATATAATCACTTCTTATAAAGAATGTATGAAAGGTTATGGTTTTTCAGTTAACTAGATACGGATAATCGGTACCTCGGTTTATTACACCACTTGTCAATAGTTTGTGAAGAGACGAAATCTTCATGTTATTCCCCTGTTTATATCTTCAAAAACTTAGAAGTTCACATTAAACTCATCCGCTGTTATTATTATATAATTAAATATTTCTATAAACGATAACTAAAATACAATATTTATTTACCAAATTGTTTGAGTGATGTGAGTAATCAATGCAGAGTTAGGTTAGTAACCTGCAAAGTCGGAGAAGAGTGAATATAATGAATCAGGAACTCTTAGGTATAAAGTCTATCTTTAGATCTAAATATCTAAGCACTTGAAGAAAGAGTAAGAAATTGCAACTAGACTTTGAGTTGCAAAACTGTATTTTTGGCATCTCTATAAAACATCCTTACACCACTATCTAAATTAATAGACTACCAAAATAGGTAATCTACGCAGTGTAGCACAGAGCTCCATACTACTACTTTACTTCTACTTAACCCAATTGAATCAATTGAAAGGGTAAATGTTCCCCGCAAGTTATGTATAGTCTGAACAATACAGGCATTCATTTGAATAACCGGTTAATCTGGCACTACCCATCTCTGTTCAAACAACACACGTCAAATGAAAGTGTTGAATAGTGAGGTGTGGCAAGATACTTAACTAAATATTACGTAATGAATGATACAGAGAGAGAGAGTTTATCCGGGATAAAGAGGCAACTTCTCACAGTTTTTCCAGAAATTTTCCATGTCCTCTGATAGAGAATGATGTCAGTAAATTACATATAAGATACTAAAAGCATTGAATATGTTAATAGTAACGGTTTCAATGGTGTAGGTGCCCGTTAGGTGGCAGGTTTCAGTTTTCATGTAGCTGTTATGTAAGTAAATCAGCAAGGGAGTACATAAAGCCAAGTGAGAGAGTAGAGAAGATAGAGATTGGGAAGATTTCCCAATTAGGACATTACATGAAATGTCATGGAAAATCTATAGAAGCGTACTAAATTGAGTGATCTATTTCTATACGGCATTAATCTGTTACTATTAGAGAAAATCACTCATTTTAAAATTAGGTATATTTACATCATAAATTGCTAATAGTCTGGGGACATCTAGTAAAAATTGAAGGAACTATAGTAGAGCGCATGCATCACAGTACGGCGGAGATGTGTGAAGTGAAATATTCAATTGATGTCACTTTATATAAATACCTTTAGTTTCCCACTCTAGTTTTGAAATATCTTTTATTATTGCTATTATATCAATTGAGTTCTAAGATTATCAATTAATTGAATATATCCCATTATAAAGTAAATTAAAAGTCAATTAAATCAAAAAAAATGTCATCTCCATTAGTTACATTAAACAACGGTATTAAGATCCCACAAATCGGTTTCGGTTGTTGGAAAGTTCCAAATGATGTCTGTGCTGAAGTCATCTACGAAGCAATCAAGACCGGTTACAGATTATTCGATGGTGCCATGGACTATGCTAACGAAAAGGAAGTTGGTGAAGGTATCAACAAAGCCATCAAAGATGGTCTCGTTAAAAGAGAAGAATTAGTTATTGTTTCCAAATTATGGAACAACTATCACGATCCAGTTAATGTTAAGAAAGCAATCAAGAAAGTCTTGAGTGACTTAAACTTAGATTACTTAGATATTTACTATATTCACTTCCCAATTGCTTTCAAATTTGTCCCATTTGAAGAAAAATACCCACCAGGATTCTACTGTGGTGATGGTGAAAAATTCCACTATGAGAATGTTCCATTATTAGATACTTGGAAAGCAATGGAAGAATTAGTTGAAGAAGGTTTAGTTAAATCAATTGGTATCTCTAACTTCTCAGGTGCTTTAATTCAAGACTTGTTAAGAGGTTGTAAGATCAAGCCAGCTTTATTACAAATTGAACACCACCCATACTTGGTTCAACCAGATTTGATCGAATTCGCTCAATCTCAAGGCATTACCATTACTGCTTACTCTTCATTCGGTCCACAATCCTTCCTTGAATTGGAAAACAAGGATGCTTTGAACGTTCAGCCATTATTCGAACACGGTACTATCAAGGACATTGCCAATGCTCATAACGTTTCACCAGCTAAAGTCTTATTAAGATGGGCTACTCAAAGAGGTTTATGTATTATTCCAAAATCAAGTAACAAAGAAAGATTATTGACTAATTTACAAGTTAATGATTTTGATTTAACCTCTGAAGAACTTGAAAAAATTGCAAGCTTAGACATTGGTTTGAGATTCAATGATCCATGGTCTTGGGACAAGATCCCAACTTTCCGTTAAGGAACTTTGGAACAATATGTAAGTATAAGTATATAAACCCATGTATTAAGGAGGTAGAACCTCAATTGAATAGATGAGTTATGATGACTTAGTATATATAGTCTAGTAAAGCAAGTCAAGCAAAATAGACTCAAGCGCGTAAGTCGAAAAGGTCGATGATTATTTTTCAGTAGGTCACGGGATTTCAGCTCCATATTTCTATAACAGGATAACAATATCTACCAGGGGGGTGAGTCACTTTATCGATGTATATATATCAAGTTAATTTCTCTTAATTTCTCTATTTTACTACTCAATTCCCTCACATAGAATGTCAATTAAATCAACAATGAGTTTATTATCAAAGAATTTAAAAGTTGCACTATTACAATTTCATGCCGGTCCTGATAAGTCTGCAAACTTAGCAAAAGTTGGGGAATTTGCTAAGAAAGCCGTTGCAACTGAACCTAATTTAGATTTAATTGTCTTACCAGAATGTTTCAATTCTCCTTATGATGTTTCTGCATTCAGAAAATACGCAGAGAATATTCCAAATGGTGAAACTACCAAGTTTTTGTCTGATCTTGCCAAGACTAACGGTGTCTCTATCGTTGGTGGATCATGGCCTGAATTAGGTGATGATGATAAAGTTTACAATACTTCCATTACATTTGATAAGAATGGTGAAATTATCGCCAAGCATAGAAAAGCACATCTTTTCGATATAGACATCCCAGGTAAAATCACATTCAAAGAGTCAATCACCTTGACTGGTGGTGACAAGGCAACTGTTTTCGACTTACCAGGTTTTGGTAAAGCAGGTCTTGGTATTTGTTACGATATCAGATTCCCAGAATTAGCCATTGCCGCTGCAAGAAAAGACGCTTTTGCCATGATTTACCCAGGTGCGTTCAACACCACTACTGGTCCTTTACATTGGCATTTATTAGCTAGAAGTAGAGCAGTTGATAATCAACTTTTCACAATTGTCTGCTCACCAGCAAGAAAACCAGGCCCAGGATACCAAGCGTATGGTCATTCATTAGTGGTTGATCCAAATGGTAATATCATCGCCGAGGCGGGTGAAGGTGAAGAAATCGTGTATGCTGAATTAGATAAAGATTTAATCGAGACTGCTAGAGCTGGTATTCCTGTTACTACTCAAAGAAGATTCGATATTTACAACAATGTCGCTGATTCTGTTAAAGTGAGTGACTTATAAGTTATATACTCTATAAACTAATAAAATTACCTAATTGACTTGTCATAAACGTGATTAAGCTGGCTTAAAACAAGGCCAAATTTTAGCGCAGTAAAATCTCGGCTGTAACTTTTTTTTTCTCTTGTTTATGTTTCAAATTTGAAGCATGCCTTTATCCTTCTATACATAAGTTCAAGATGTATAGACAGTAGAGAGAGTACTTATCTCCACTATACGATGTTTAGAAAGGCAAGTTTGGAGTCCTTTGACTCAGGTCAGGCAGTTATACAGACTAAAAAAGAGTACTATGACTATTTATGCAAGATTATTCTAGTGGGTCCTACGAATTCAGGGAAATCTTCAATACTCTATAGATTTGTGAAACAGCGGAATATCATCACCTCTCAGACAATTGGCGTTGAGTTTGCCTCCAAGACTATCACCATAGGTCCTAATCCTATAGATAGCATTAAGATGAAGTTACAACTCTGGGATACTGCAGGTCAGGAAAGATTTCGTTCGTTAACAAGAAGTTACTATAGATGTTCAGCTGGTGTGATTCTTGTGTTTGACTTGACTTCAAGAGAGAGTTTTGAACAATTACAGGAGTTTATCATAGATGTAAAGAACTTGACAGAAGATTCTGTGTCGATAATACTTGTGGGGAATAAATCTGACTTGATAGAGACGTATAAAACAGCAGGAAGAGAAGATGAACTGATATCAGAGACTGAAGCAAGAACATTTTGTCAGAAGATATCGAAAGAAATGAATACAAGTATACAGCTGATATATGCAAGTGCTTTGACGAATGAGAATATTGACCAGATATTCGAATCACTCGGTTGTTCATTATTGACGAAGATAGAACTAGGGTACTTGAACCCTGAAATTGTGAGTTCAGGTGTGCAATATGGTAACTTGAGTTACGATTTAGACAAGCTGTCGGGTACCAGTGATGTCCTCAAAGACATTGATCCAGTTAAGAAAAGTAAGTCCATCAGACTACTAAGGAAAAGACAAAGCCTTACGCTAGACTTGATGAACGGGAGACAAAATAGCAGTCGACCAAGAAGTAACGATGGTGATGGTGACGAATCAGGGAGTGGGTGGTTCAGCTGTTGTACGATACAGTAGAATTATTTATATATATTAATATTAATTGAGCGCATGGACGGCATAAGGGTATGTCTGTCTATTAATTTATTCAAGTTTTTGCATTAATACAGTAAACTTATATAGTACATTCATTTACACGGCGGTTTCTTCTGTAGTTTCTAGTATACAATCTATAACAAAAGAGTCGATAATCGGGAGTCCTCTAGCATCTATAGTCTCTTTTGTTAACACATCAACTATATTATCCTCTTCTTCTTCTAACTGCTGATTCATTAATTCGTCTTCATCAACAATATCGAACTCGTCTTCTTTTTCCTCATAGTCTATGTTCTCTTCAATCTCTTCAAAATCAGGTGCTAGAGCACTCCATTTCTGTGGTATTATCACACCCCATAAGTAAATCATTCCTGAATCTACACCTGTAGCACCAATGGTACATCTTCTATAATTCCAATCGACTTCGATCAGTTCTTCATTAGGGCCTTCTAAGATTTTCACTAATGATCCCATAGATGTTTCCCACACGTATACGTCATGGGATGACCCCCATGTTGAAGCACAGATGTATTCTGAGTTATGACTGAACTTGATAGAATTCCACTGAAGTCTATTGACTACATCCTGGTACCTATTCTCAAGTTCAAAGTCCCAGTTGATATCTTCGTCCATTGAGTCTGTATCAAGTTTGTCAAAATTAGGAGGAAGTGCATATTGTCTGATAATTCTATCACTTGAGTTGATAACGAATTTTGACGCATTAGGGGAGAATGAAATGTTTTTGATATTCGAATTGGATATCTTGGTAGAATGCTGTGTTTTTAGCGTGGATGTGAGTATTATATTCAGCCAGCCTTTACTCGTTCCTGTAAATATGTATTTTCCAGAAGGACTAAAAGCAGTAGTCAATGTCCAGTGCTTTGATAATTTCTGCTTCTGCTGCTGATCTTCTACTTCTTCATCTGCGTTCTCTGGTGGTATCAGAGGATCAGTCTCGAGTTTCACAATGGTGTAGTTCTTATTTTCGTCTTCCCAATTGACATAAACGGGACTATCTTCCAACAATGCAGCAACAAACACAAATGGGTTCTCAGGGTGCATGCACGCATTCCATATGGGTCCGTCAAAAGTTATGCTTCTTATAGGTGTACAGAGTTTCAAATCCCATAGATCAACTTTCCAATCTCTAGAAGTGGACAACAAGTATCTACCGCAGGAAGACCAATTCAAAGACGTAATAGCCCGTATATGGTCTCTCAATGCTCTTATTGTGCAATTAGTGTCTGTGTCTATTATCAATATGGTTCCATCACTTATACCAGAAGCGATGTAATCACCTTTCTTATTGAATTTTATGCATGTTGAATGACCGTATGATAGAGTCTGTGTTAAGACTTCTGGGTAGTCTTTTGCAACAGCAAATGGATCCAGAAGTGATAAATTCATTTCCGCTCGGTCAGTATAGCTATGTTTCTTTGCCTTTAGTGGTAGCTGAACGTGTTTTACAGTCAAAGTATAGGTCAGAGATAAATAAAGCACGCCAACTTTTTGAAAAATTGTTATCAGAGAAATCATGGTCGATTTGGGTCGATTATCGCGTTTGTGTCTCCATGATCGTCCCCATGCATTTACAGGACTTTCGTATAAAGGAATTAGTGGTATGCTTAACAATGAGTTTATCTTGTGATTGATATAGGTGTCTGGTTCAAAGTCACTCGTTTTGGCAAGAGAGATAGTACAATGACCAATGTCTCAGTGATAAATACTTTATTGTTTGCATTTCTCCTGGCAGGTCAGGCAATTGCCGGATTCCATTTCTATTTGGGAAAAGCAGAAACCAAGTGTTTTTACCTTGAGCTATCAAGAGATGCATTAATGCAAGTCAAGTACAAAGTGGAGTACAAGCAAGGAGATGAATATATACAGTCTAATATGCGAAGCGGAGACATCAATTTGTTTTTCACTGTTGAAGAAATGTTTGACAATTTACACAAAGTCGCATCGCAAAAGGGTTCAAAGAAGGGAGATTTTACATTCACGGCATTTGATTCCGGTGAGCATAAGATATGTCTCAGACCTGAGGCAAATGGGTATAAAGTTGATGTTGATACACGTGTCACTGTGGATTTTGAGATAGGTGATGCTAAGTTACTCCTAGAGGACAGTGCTAATGAACACAAGGAAAGAACGCTATCTTCCGGGCTAAGAAGCTCGATTCATAAGACGATAAAACTCAAGCAAGAATTCGATCTACTCAGGGAAAGAGAAATGCTTTTCCGTGACCTGAGTGAAGTTGTCAACTCTCGTGTGATAAAATGGACAGTTGTGCAGATAATTGTGTTGTCACTAGTGTGTTACTTCCAGCTAAACGATCTAAAAAGGTTTTTTGTAAAACAGAAAATTATCTAAAAGGACCGCCTAGCATATTTTTTCTTGCATTGACGCTGGAGTTTGGAAAAGAGTTTATATATATATATGTGTGTGCTTTCTGCGCTTAGAGAGTACTCTATTTCATGTATGTATAGTAGCAGAAATGTTATAAAGTAGTATACTTTACTATAAATAGTAGTCTTGAAAAAACCGGTGTAAAGAAGTCACTCGTCAATTTCAGAAGAGCTTCTCAAATCAAAAAAAGACAAAGAAAACAGCGCTTTTGAGATCATCGCAAAAGGGTTCATTGGTGTACCTGGCTTTTCTTTATTGTCATTGGCTTTTGTATAGATTCAGCTAGATATCTATAAGCAGTCAATTGAGGGTTTTGTGCTGCGATTGCTTTGTCCTTTATTTTCAAGGTCAAATTAGCAAGCAATTCTTGACAGAGCCAGGTATCGGATAGACATTACTCAGCCGATATATCGAAAGTCTTGAAATTGATTTCCAATCAGAGTATTCAGGGATAGACTAGAAGCACTATAAATAAGATCAGAGACTAGAGGCATTGAAGAGCAAGGCAGACATAGCATACACAGAGAAACATAGAGACAAATACATAACATGTCATCACCTTCGGCAAAATTGGAAAAGCTTCCACCAGGCACAACACTTCAAGTTGGGGCACACAAAGCAGTCATTGTGAAATATATTTCAGAAGGTGGATTTGCTCATATTTATGCAGTAAAAATTTCACCCGAAGAGTACGGATCAGATATAGCATGCTTGAAGAGAGTTATTGTCCCACATAAAGAAGGTCTTAATCAATTACGAGCAGAAGTTGGTGTTATGCAAAGATTATCCACTTGCTCCAACGTTGTAAGGTACTATGATTCACATGCTTCAAGAATTGGAAATAGTAAGAGTTACGAAGTTCTGGTGCTGATGGAATTATGTGAGAATAAATCATTGTTGGATTTCATGAATGCCAAGTTGAAGACGAAATTAACTGAATCGGAGATTTTGAAAATTATGCTGGATATTTCTAAAGCAGTTTACACAATGCATTATCAGGGTTTAATTCATAGGGATATCAAGATTGAGAATGTTCTCATTGACTCGAATTTTAATTTCAAATTGTGTGATTTTGGATCCACATGTTCCATGTTGAGACCACCCAAGAATTTACAGGAATTGGCAGTATTACAAAATGATTTATTATACCAAACGACTCCACAATATAGAGCGCCTGAAATGATTGATTTATACAGAGGATTACCAATTGATGAAAAATCGGATATTTGGGCCTTAGGTATCTTTCTTTATAAACTATGTTACTACATTACACCTTTCGAACAAACAGGTGAGTTATCAATCTTACATTGTGCATATCAGTTCCCACCATTACCAAATTATTCCATTGCATTGAAATCATTGATCTTTATTATGTTACAAGAAAATCCACAGAATAGACCCAATATCGTACAAGTCATATACGAGTTATTGAACATTATGAAATTAGACAAGTCTGTGCTCAACAGTAATGGGGAAGTATTCAAGGATTTCTATGGCAAAGGCGAGTATATTGTGCCTGCGGAAGTTATTAAGATTCAAACACAACCTTTATTCTACCAGCCACAATTTGCCGTCCCTTCTCATCCTTCATCAATGGTACAGGTACCTGGTCAAGTACCTGGTCCTTCATCAGCCTCACCTGCCTTACCACCAATGGATCCTTCCAAGATGATACACGTTCCTCAACCACAACAAGATCAACATATATTATCTGTGCCTCAATCTCAACAACCTACAAGTAACTATAAAGAAAAGCATGATACTAGTGAGAATAATTTAAGTGTGCCCGATGGTGGTAAATTATCCAGGCAGAACAGTCAAGGAAGTTCAACATCTTCATTCTTAGACCATGCAGAGGAAAGGTTCCCTGACTTGGAACCTACTGGCAACAACAGCTCATCAATGGTCAATTTCCCATCCTCATCCACGGAAATACCTAGTAGTTCACCAATGGATCCAGGAAATAGCAGTAATCTTTATTCACCAGCTACAACGGTGAACAATGCCTTCTTACGTCCACCTGTACAAATGCCAAATATGGCAAAGATGACACCTGAAGCTTATCAACAGCAATTACTTTACCAGCAGCAACAGCAACAGCAATGGGCTTATGAACAAAAACAGAAACAAGAGCAAATGTATCAACAGTATCAGTATCAGAAGATGCTCCAGCAACAGAAGCAAGATACACATAGCAGTTTGAAGTCTCCTGAGTCTGTTAAAATGCATAATAGTAGCTTACCAAGCATAAACACCAACAACTCAATTAACATGAACATTGTCTCACCAGTGAATAACAATGAAGCTATGCTGTATCCTACTACCAGTCATACCTCAGATAAATTGAAGCGCCCTGTTGTCAAAATTCATAACGTCATTTCATCTTCTGAAGATTTAAACAACGTTGATACTGAGTTGAAGAACATGAAGATAAGTCAACAGTTCAGTGGCTCGTCCGTGTTGAGTTCTAATACGCCTACTGGACAAAGAAGGTACTCTTCGAATAACCCATTCCCTGTAGCTAACACCGATGGGGATAAGTTAGAGAATCATAAACCTACCATAACACAATTGGATATATCTGAGTCGTTAATTGATCTTGATGATCTGAAACCAATTCCTCAGCAGATGAGCGGGAACTCTATCGTCTCAGCCGCTGAATCTAAACATGATCCAAATGCAAGTGCCAATCCATTCCCTGTTGCTAAAAAAGAAAGCTCTGTTTCATCAGCGCCTATGTCTTCTACACCTACGACTACCAGTTCAAAAACAGGTAATCCATTCCCAGTGAATAAACCAGACTTAACAGCACAAGTAACGACTTTTATTACAAGTAGCTCACCTAGTCCAACACTAGGTCCTGTAACTACTACAAAGAAGAAATCAGGTGATAAGAAAAGCAGTACTGATGATAATATATAAATAAATATATTGTTGATAAATAGATATTTGAAGTAAAAAGAAAGAAACGTATCTTATTTAATATGGGTATTTAAGATGTGATGCGATATTCAATCCACTAGGGATGTCGTGTGTGTTGATTTTTTTATATGTGTGAGTAAGTAGTGATGACTTATTGTTGTAACATGGAGTCAAATTGTCTTTGAGCAATCTTAGCAGCTGCTCTATTAGCTCTTTGTTCAACGGTGCTATCGAAAAACTTTGCAATCTTGAATGGTTGGTATAAGAAATCCTTGATGTTGTGTAAGTACTTGTAATTTTGACCATCTACGCTGGTAGAGTTACCCATTGTAGTTTGGATTGTCGATGATAGGAGTCCGACAAGGAATGTTCCTGGGAACAAAGTGTATGATGCATAAGCTACCAACATGACCAATAATGCAACTGTGGCATCTGTTGAATAATTGAAGATATGGTTAGTAACTCTGAGAGGTTAAGGTGAACGAGGTAAGGAAGTACATACGAAGAAGGTAGGATTCACGCTTAGTTAACATATAATGTGGTAAGATGAAATAGTAGTAACTATATAAATGACTCAATGAATTTTGAATTACCCTGTGCATGGTGTGTGGTGAGTGATAAGAGTGGTTGAAGTAGGATATGGAAGTATAAAGAGCTAAGTGATATATCAGTTAAGTAAACAATGTGATAGAAATATTCCCCTTTTCTGTTTGTTGATAATTTTTTTTATCTGTTAAAAACTGTCATTTTTTGAACAGGGTGAATTATTTTAGCTATTTTAAGAACCCTTTTTGACTTACAGTATAGATAAGGGATAAGTAATAAGTGGTATAATGATATTGATACAGTATATATGCTAAATAGTTTTATGTACTAGAGTTCAACTAGAATTATCGTTGAAATCAACATTTTTCCTCTTGTTTGAATCAACTTTCTCTCTCTTGACTCTATTATACATTGTTATCTTTGAATCTTTGATGAAATCCACGATACACATTGACCATGATTTATGATATGGTAGATCTTTGTAGAATTCATTCGCTATAGAGTTAACTTGTTTCAAATTTGACCATGCAATGAATGGGAAATCATGATGTTCATTATGGTATCCTACATTCCAAGTGAATAAGTTCAAAATACCGTAGTATGAGTAGGTTTCTAATGGTGGGATGTCTTTGAAATTTTCGTATTGTTCAGGAGGGTCGAATACGTAATGCTCAGAGATGAAGTGACCAGCGGTAGGATGTAATGAACCTGCTAAGAATGATGACATTATCAGGTACCATAAACTGTTCCAACCCCAGTAATGAACAATCAAGTAATCGACAAAAAACTGCACTATGACATTGAGTAAATGGATATAGGTGAACTTGATAGAACATAGAAACATTGGTCTCAAGGCATAGAAGAATATTTGAAAAGTTGCAAAGAAAGACTTGCCTAAGACGTTGGATAAGACAATAGCTTCGAATTTTGTTGGAATATCCGTATCGAATTTTTCATCACCTAGGAATTTATGATGTAATTGATGATATGGTTGAAAACTTGCTGAGTATGGTATACCAATTGGTAAATTCGATATTATCGAGAAAAATCTGTTATAGATTGGCTTCTTAAAGCCTAAGTTATGACATAGTTCATGAATACAAAGGAAACAGTTTTGATTTGCAGTGGCTCCTATAACGTATGCAATTGCAAAGAATTTTAAACTCAGTGGGCTAGTGTTTCTTAAGTAATAAGCCAGTGATAATTGCAATGTAACAACACCCAAGCTGATATACTTAGTCAAAGGTTCATGACCACATAATTTGGTGATCTCGGGATATTTTGTCAAAATTTTCTTTCTTCTTATAGAATGTGGATCTTTTTCATTTGTCCAGTAAAAATCTAATTGTCTAGTAATATTCTCTGAATCTATCACTGGTGGTGATGTCTTGAATGTAACGTTTGATAATCTGTGTGTAATGGTAGGTTCGGTCATTTTTTGTATAGAGTGTGTGTGCAGATCTGTAAGAGGTGATAATGAAAAATAGGCTGATTTTTCAGGTACGGATCTAGATGAAATTTCAGTGAATGTAAGTAGTGAGTGTGAGATGTAAGTGTAATGAGGTATACAGGCTAGTCAAATATGCCAATAATACACCAAGAGATAAGAAGCCAACAAATAAATAAACCAATCAAACAGATCTAATTATAAACACATGGTCTTATAATACAAACCCGTATAAATCGTATAAGAAAAATCACCTAATTCAAATATTTTTTAAGATTTCGATGTTAACGATAATTTTTCCATAGTGAAATATTCCCTTTTGGGGTAAATTAGGTGAGTATGAGTAGTTGATTATGTAATTTATATTGTAAGGAGAACACGCGCCTCTTTTGCACATTGCGACATTTCAGTTTGTAGTGAAAAGTGTCATTTTATGTGACCATTGATTTTATTGACAGACTGTAGGGTTCCAATCAAATACTCCTCACGCCAGAATAAAATTTTGTTCAAAGAAAACCGTTCAGAAAACTGAGCTGAGCAGATGGAGAGACAAGAGAGCATGCTACAACAAGAGATTACAAGAGATTAGCTTGATTAGTTAGCTTATATTACTAATTATACTACTTAATTACAGTATAATATCATTGCATCAGCTTAGTTGATTACAATACAATCAATTATCTGCTTACTTGGTTTGAAATAAGAAAGAATAGGCCTACAAACAGACAACTTCAACCGATTAGTCTATTTGAACAAGAGATCCTTTCAACCAATTCCATCAACTTTGAACCCCTCATTTCAATTGCTTACATTTTTTTATTTATTATATTGATACTCCCTTGATTTCTTTTTTCTTTTCTTCTTCTTTCCCTTCCTCTTCTCCTTTCACAATGTTATCTTATAAGAAAGTATTGTCATCAAGATCTTTAATGAACTCTTCATTGAACAGATTAAGTCAGCTTAATTCCCATATAAGAATGAACTCTACCAGTGCTGCCCCAACAGAAGATGAAGTCAAAGTTAGCATTGCAAACACTGCTAGAGTCTTAACTCTTAACAGACCATCAAAGTTGAATGCTCTTAATACAGGTATGGCAAATGATTTAACTAAAAGATTAATTGAATTCTCAAAATCAAGTGCAAACAGTTTAATCATCTTGAACTCAAACAGCGAGAAATCTTTCTGTTCAGGTGGTGATGTTATCCATTGTGCTCAATTAAACAAAGCAGGTGAATTTGAAAAAAGTATTGAATTCTTCAACAAAGAATACAACTTGAACTTCCTTTTGGCCATTTACAACAAACTTGTCGTTTCATTCAACAATGGTATTGTAATGGGTGGTGGTGTTGGTTTATCCGTACATAACCCATTCAGAGTCGTTTGTGAAACAACAAGATTCGCAATGCCTGAAACAAATATTGGCTTTTTCAATGATGTTGGTACTTCATTCTGGTTACCAAAATTAGATGGTAACTTAGGTTACTATTTATCTTTAACAGGTGATGAGTTAACCGGTTATGATACTTTCATTGCTGGTTTTGGTACTCATTATGTTCCTCTCAAGAATTTTGATAACTTAATGGAAAGATTATCCAATGTTGAATTATTAAGATTAGCAACTGATGCTGATGATGAAGATGAATTATTCAGTTACTATACCGAATTGAATGCAATTGTCAATGAAACAATTAACGAATTCAGTGAACAAATCCCAAGCAGTCATAAATTCAAGTTCTCAAAGGAAGAATTAAACACAATTGAAAAGTGTTTTGATCCTACTAAACATAAGAATGTTTCACAAGTCTTGAAGGCCCTTGAGGAAGATGGTTCACAATTTGCCTTAGATACTGCTGCAAAATTATCTAAGAAGTCTCCAATCTCATTAGAATTAAACTTCCAATTAATGAAGAAAAACTCAGACTCATCAATCCATCAATCATTATCTACTGAATTATTATTAGCAGCAAAATTAATGTCAGATTATAGACCAAATGATTTCAATGAGTATATCACCAAGAACTTAATCAACAGAAAAGCAACAGATCCAAATGACAAGATCCCAAATCCAATCTTCAAATCATTAGATGAGATACCTGATGCATACATCAAGGATTTAATCAGCACTAAAATTGATGATCCACAACCAAGAGAAGAATATGTCGAGAGTTTCCCAGAAACTTACTCAACTGAAAATATCACAAATCTCTTGTCAAAACAAAGAATTAACAGAGGTATCCTCAATCAAACAAATGTTAACAATCAATTCAGATTAAATGACTTCAGTGAATATCCATTCAGAGCAAATAACTTACCAAGTCAATCAGAAATTGAAAGTTACATCAAAGGTACTGATGACTCAAACAGAAAATTTGCCGTTTCATATGGTGAAGCATTGAAATACTTTGATTTGAAGTATCACAACAAGCATGGTGTTAGATATAAGGTTAAATTTGTCTTGGATAGAAAGACCAGACCAAATGACTATAATAACAGTTATCTTGAATGGGTTGATTAGATCAGATTAGATTAGATTAGATTAGATTAGCCTACTTACGTCTGTACATATATATTTACAAAAAATTGTTTATAGAACTTGATAAAAACTAGTACTTGAAAAGTATATTAAAAAACTGTAATTCTATATAATTATAAAGGAAAGAACTTATTTAGTGACAGCAGCTTCATGGATCTTAGCATATCTTCCAGAAGGATCTTCGTTACAACCCCATTCAGCTTTTGGAATCCATCTCATAACAGTTGAAGCAGCAGCTTTGGATGGGAATAATTCATCAAATTTACATCTATAGAAATAAGCTTCCTTAGTGGTTGGAATATCATCACCCCATTCTGGTTTTGGATTAGCGAAATCTTCATCAGAAACGGCCTTTTCTGCTAAATCTTTCAAACCATCAATCCATGAGTAACCAACACCATCTGAGAATTGTTCTTTTTGTCTCCAGAGAATTTCATCTGGTAAGTATGGTTCTTCACCTTCTTCAACATCGAAGGCCTTTCTCAAGATGTATTTCTCGATTCTACCAGTGGATGGGTCAATTAATTTTTCACTTGGGTCAATGTTCATACAGACTTCTAAGAATTGTTTATCTAAGAATGGAACACGAGCTTCAAGACCCCATGCCATAGTTGATTTGTTAGCTCTAAGACAATCTGCTAAATGTAAGTTCTTGACTCTCTTAACACATTCGGTATGGAATTCACTTGCTGATGGAGCACTTGCAAAGTATAAATAACCACCAAAGATTTCATCTGAACCTTCACCAGATAAGACCATCTTAACACCTTGTGCTTTGATCTTTCTTGATAAGAGGTACATTGGAGTAGAAGCTCTTATAGTGGTAACATCATAAGTTTCTAAATGGTAGATAACATCAGATAAGGCATCAAAACCTTCTTCCAAGGTGAAAGTATGTTCATGGTGAATAGTACCGATGTATTTGGCAACTTTTCTAGCAGCGATTAAATCTGGAGCACCTGGTAAACCAATAGCGAAAGAGTGTAATCTAGTCCAACCTGATAATGCTAAGTGACCTTTATCATCAACACCAGTTAATGTATGAGTAGCATCAATACCTTCTTTTTCGTTTTCGATTTCCTTGGCAGCTTTCTTAGTTTCTCTTGATGCAATAGAAGCGATTAATGAAGAGTCTAAACCACCTGATAAAAGAACACCGTATGGAACTTCAGCCATTAATCTCTTTCTAACGGCTAATTCTAAAGTTTCTTTGATTTCTTTATAGTTGATCTTGTTGGTTGGGATCTTGTTTTCATCCCACCATGATGGTTCGAAGTATCTCTTGAGTTCATCAGTCTTGGAATCGTAAACATGTCCTGGTGGGAAAGCTTTGATTTCATCACACTCATCTGTAAGACATTTTAATTCAGATGCAAAATATACGGTCTTTGGGTTCTTTGAGGATCTACCCATGTATAAAGTGGTAATACCAATTGGATCTCTTGCTGCTACAATACGATCGGTTTTCTTGTCATAAAGCACAAAGGCAAACATACCATCAAGATGTTTTGGAGCATCGATATCGTATTCTTGGAATAATGGTATAATAGGTTCACAATCTGATAATGTCTTGAATTTATAGTCTTTGAAACTTTCTCTGATTTGAATATGGTTGTAAATTTCACCATTAACAGCTAAAGTATATCTTTCATCTTCAGAGATAATTGGTTGCGCACCAGAATCTAAACCAACAATGGATAATCTCTCATGGCATAATATAGTTGAGTTGATAATCTTGTTACCTGACCAATCTGGACCTCTGTGACGAATTCTCTTGGAGTATTGTAAAGCTTTGTCCTTGAAGTTTTCAACTTCTGGAACGTTATATGCTGCAAATATACCACACATCTTGTATCTTGTATATTTACTGTTAGTTAGTTGATAGCTATCAAGAAAGAAAGAGAAACTAAATACTAATCAACTTCTTAAAATCCTTGAAATTTTCTTTTTCATCCACCACCACTCATCACTGACTCACTGGAAAAAAAAGAAAGAAAAAAATGAACGTTTTTTTCTTTACTAAAAGAGAGAAAAATTGAGTGAGTCACTTCACTTAGTTACTTACTAAGGAAATTCAAATCTCTGCGGCAATTTTTATTTTCTCCTTTGCTGTTTTTTGGTGAAGGGAAAGGAAAAGCGCTCGCTTGTGACTAATTTTTTTTATCTATGATTATGTAATCGGCTTTTTAGTAAGGGGTTTGGGATTTGGGGAAAAGTGTATGGTTTTGTTACATCCGAGCTTGTTGTGATATGTAAATGTGTACGTGGGAGTTGTATATGAGCGTATGGTGACTAATGTACGTTAGTGTTATGTAGAGTAGCACAGTGATTTGAGTAGATATTAGAATGCTGTCTGGTATCAGTATTTGGAGACGGAAATTGGCAGATAGTGTAGCGGTGCAGTATATTCCGCGTGATATTGCTCATATTAATAATACACAGACAGAACTATCTTATGTCAGGAAGGCAAATTTAAAGAAGAATGTAGAAAGTATGTAAGGTGTATGACGATAAATTCTACGTAATCTAAAACAATGCAAGCAACAAAGCAAGTAGTCTTTTGCATGTTTTTTTGAAAATTTAGGATTTGGCAAATTGAGCTTGAAGGGTAAAACAGGGGTCCAACATAGGTTATTCATTTGATCTAATAAATGAGCTTAGCCAAGTTTGTAAAACCATTCTCACCTAAAAATGAGGTGTGTTGTAGCATAATCATATTACAATATTACTAGTGAAAGGATGAGAAGTGCTCCATGGCATTACTTTGATATATCAGAATGTAGTTGACATAATGTGACTCGCAGTCATGAACAAGCCTTAAGCGTTTTGGGCCGAACTTCATTTTTGACTTCTTGATGGCAATTAAATTGTAAGATGTGTGGTTTTAAGTGTTCCTTGATATAATATGAGTCGTCCAATGATGATACTTCATTACCAGAGACTCATCTCAAAGTGTATGAACATTTCAATTTTTATTAACATGTGCAGAGTGCTGAACCTGTTACCATAGGGCCAAGCAAGTTGAAATTCCATTTTTACCTTCAAATGTAGAAGAAGTACATTGGTTTTTGCTACTCAGCTCCTGTCACTGATGTGTTCTACCTGGAAAAACATAGATGATATGGATTGCGGTTTTAATCCCCAAAGTAGAGTGAAGCTGTTAGTGGTGGTAGAATATCCTGTGAGAAACACAACAGTTTTTTTGTGATATCTGGTCTGTTGAGTCATTTCAAATGATGCACTTTTTAGATTCATAAGCGGAAATCCTTGCGGCAGACTCTTTAGATATAATGAATAATCTCTCCTCATAAGCCGAAACTTGTGATTGTATATCATTACTCATAGAATCATCCAATTCAGAATTCTTGCCTTTTTGAGATTCGCTGAGCTTTCGAGTTTCAATCAGCTCATTGGTTGGCTTCTCTATTTGCGATTTGGCTTCAGTAGAAGAGTTTTGTAACTCTTATATTTCACATTTCTGCTCGCTACATAGGGTTTCTTTCTTTCTCAAACTAGAAAAGAGCTCTTCCATTCTAGCTTTGTTTTTAAGCTCAAGCCTTTCTTGAGTTTCGGTACTTTCCTTCACCAAGTTTTTGTACTTATGACTCAAGTCATTAGGACTCTCAGAACCATGCTTTAGTTTTGATTCTTTCCTTTCCTTTTCATTCCTTCTTTGAAATTACTCAGTGTGTTTCTGTAGTATGAGCTCAATTCCTCAAGTTTAGCTTCTGTGTTATCATTATTCTTATTCTCAAGCTCGAATATCTGAGTCTCGTAGCTAGCACTTCGAATGCTTGAATAATTTTTTTTTCAGCTAAAAGTTTGCGATGGAGTATGTAACTTCAGAAACTGATCAGCCATAACTTTTTTTCTTAACATCGGGCTAAACTAAGGTTATACTAGTAGTATAGAGTCAGCATTACAGGCCAAAAAACAAAACAATTAAAAAATTCAATGAATAAAAAAAGCTCTGACCGTGCAAACTTACCCAGCCCCATAACACGCTTTGCCCTATCACCTCCTCTTTATAGTTTAGCAATATCTTACGTTTCTCAGAAGATAAGTTTAGCAACTACTACTAGCGTATTAGTTTACACCCAACAATTAACCATAGATAATAGCCAGTAATATCTTATAAATGCTTATGTAAACACCTAACTCATTGAGATTGTCTACGAGGATTTACAAACATTAGCACTCGAGTTCCGAGGTGTATGAGCAAATCATGGGTACCAAATGAGTTCCCGTGCTAGCAGTAACACTTTGTGCATTTGTCTAAGCTATTATAGAGGATTTTGTCTATGCTTGGGGTATCAAAAAGTTCAATAAGTATCCGATCATCGTGTCACCTGCACCAGTAGTAACCTTCATTTGCCCAGAATAAAGTGCGTTAGGAATAGACAAGCGTTGAATGACTAAACTAAAAATTATCTTAGTAACAGAGTAGATATCGAACTAGGTAAATTACTTTAAAGTGATCATCTACATTGATAAATGCACAATAGTTTCATAAAAACTTTATATATCAACTTACATAAATCACTCTCCCTACTTTTTTACATATGTATATAAAGATAAAAAAAAGCTAAAAATTGTATGAAACTAGTGGATCTTTTTCTCTAAATTGAAGTTTCTATAAAAGACATACTTTTGAAATTTTTGCCTAAATTATTTCATATTTCAGTATATATCACTTGAAAAAAATAAATTTTACAAAAATAAATTGATATATTGGCCGAGAAGTATCAAAAAGATAAAAAATATTTAATTTCGCAAATTCAAATAAATTTTTACCTAATTCGGAAATAAAATCAAAAAAATACATGAATTAAAAACTAATTAGAGACTTAATGGAAAGTTGTTAGAAAAACCTCAGTTCGCGAAGAATACCAAAAATACATAGTAAATATGGTAATTTTTGCCAACAACCCCAGAAACATACCTTAAGAATGTCAAAATGGTATAAATATTGATGATTTAAGGATAAAAGTTATAAAAAATACCGATTTTCCGTAATTTTTGTCTGGAAACATAACTATTTTCAAGCAATTTTTTTACTCCTGATTTTGCATTAAATTATTTTTCCTATCTCGTTTTCAGACATAAGTAAATTCCCATTAAACTACTTACTGCTCTGGTATCAGAGTACGATGGTAGTGAATCAGCTGTATACACTGTTGCTGTTTGAACTAGGCTCTGCTTACAGTGTTACTTGCTTTTACTCGTTTTGCAAAAGATGAGCATGCTTTAGTTAACTTTGTGACTTCCTGTTGCATTCTATACTGTGAATACTCCCTTTTCCGTAGCTCTTTCAAGTATTACGCTCACTTTCCTGATTATTCACACTTTCTTTCATGTCTGGGGTAAATTAGGATGACCTGGTGTTGATATATATCACGTCCTATGGCTCTCATAAATATTCCCTCTGAGCCAAAACATAAATCCTGATCCTAAGCTAAATAAACAAGAATGCAGAATTGTGATTAGTGTTCAAGTATTAAGGCCACGCTGTTGAAGTACTTAGGTCATTTCCCTGTAAAAAAAATCTACGAAGGGTATGTATGTCACATAAGAAGCTGTAATCTACCCATCTCATTTTCACAATATATAAGTATGGGTTCATTTTCATCTTCTCCTCAATCAGTCCATACTATCTTAAATTTCTTATATAACAAACCTTTTTTTGATATATATTTGTGCTAATAAAGATCTGAGTTTGAGAAAATATGAGTTGGTAATAAAAAAATACCATTTTTTCTATTACCATGCTCAAAACCATTAACTTTGTGACTTCCTTTTGTATTCTTTACTGAAATAGTTTTCTAGTCCGTCACTTCTCACTCAGTATGTGGTCATGTTTGCTTTAGAGACTCTCCAAAATCTTTGGAATGTTTTCCATAAACTATGGTCACTTTGGTCACTCACCCAAGTTTAGCGGGAAGTTATTCGAGCTTACTTTTTTCGATTTACATGTATGCGAACAATATGCTACGGTTTAGCCAATACTCCCATTGAGTAACGGCTATCATCGTATGTATACTATCACCAATATGTCTTGTGTAATTGTCATTTAGTATGCACTTGTACAACAATTCACTTTGAAACATCACCGAGGTTCTTACAACGCATAATTTACTTCATCTTACAATTGAATTTCGTACATGATATAGGTACTACTAAAAGAAGAGTGTTAGTACTACTCAGATGCTACACAGAACATTTGGAGTGTTGGCTAATGTGTATGACTTGAAAAAAATATTATTGGTCCGTATCTCAAATTAAAAAGGAGAGCGTTCAATCGCAGAAGACTTCATACTAAAAGTTATTCTTGGATCTCTTCACTGAAACAACTGACATATGTGTAAGCTGTATCATATAACAGCTGTATAATTTGCTATAGGATGTCCCAAGTCTTTGAATCTGGTCTTTTTGAATTTAAAGATATTTAATATGTAATGAGAATTTAAGATTGTAAAATTAATTTTCAAATTATAAGCTTTACTTAAAGTACAAATTTTTGGATTTTAAAATCACTAAATAACACCGTCCACTAGTATTGAAAAATACTATCCACTAAACTACGCTTCAAATAACATATGTATGTACTTTAAAGATACCCTAGAGCAATAATAGAAGATTTTATCGAACAATTATTTTACTCTTCCATTCAGTCACAACACCAAAAGTGTTGCCGTTATTCTTTTTTGTAGCCACATTGTTAAGCCACAGACATACTACAATTTCCCCCTTTTTCTAGCCACCGTCTACCTGAAAGGCAAATTTATAGTGGAGGTTAATTGAGTATAGTCCAATGAGGTTCAAATAATTCCGAATTATTAAACTCTCTATATATTAGAGGGTTAAATCTTTTGGACTATCCCCCTTATTTAATGAATTTTTTATCTAGTTTTAGAAGATTAAATTTTCGTTATTACAGTCAATTCCATTATAGATTGAACCCACAAACGAAAATGAGTGTTGAAGATACATTAAAACCATTGTTCGATGAGATCAACAAGTGTAAGGATAAGTTCATCAAGAGATTAGAAACTGCTGTTTCAATTCCATCAGTTTCATCAGATGAATCCTTAAGACCACAAGTCTTTAAAATGGCTGATTTCCTTAAGGAAGAATTAGTCAAGTTAGGTGCCGAAGATGTTCAATTCAGAGATTTAGGTATTCAACCACCTCCAGTAGTTGACCCAAAATTAGAATTACCACCAATTGTCTTAGCAAGATTTGGTAATGATCCTTCCAAGAAGAACGTTTTGATTTACGGTCATTATGATGTTCAACCAGCTTTCAAAGAAGATGGTTGGGATACTGAGCCATTCAAATTGGTCTTGAAAGATGACAAATTATTTGGTAGAGGTGCTACTGATGATAAAGGTCCTGTTATCGGTTGGTTAAACTCCATTGAAGCACACAATAACTTAGGTTTGAAATTACCAGTTAACTTAGTCTGTTGTTTTGAAGGTATGGAAGAAAGTGGTTCAATTGGTTTAGAGAAATTAGTCGGTGAAGAATCTGACAAATACTTCAAGAACATTGATACTGTTTGTATCTCCGACAACTATTGGTTAGGTACCAAGAAGCCTGTCTTGACTTATGGTTTAAGAGGTTGTAACTACTACCAAGTTGAAGTCTCTGGTCCAGCTGCTGATTTACATTCAGGTATCTTTGGTGGTGTTATTCACGAACCAATGACTGATTTAATCACCATTATGTCAACATTAGTCGACAACAAAGGTAAAATTCTTATTCCAGGTGTCAATGAAATGGTTGCACCAGTCACCGAAAAGGAAAAAGGTTTATATGAAAAGATTGAATTTGACATTGATGAATTGAACTTAGCTTCAGGTTCAAACACTGCTATTTACAAGGAAAAGGAAGATATCTTAATGCACAGATGGAGATACCCATCATTATCATTACATGGTATTGAAGGTGCATTCTCTCAAGGTGGTGCTAAGACTGTTATCCCAGCTAAAGTTATTGGTAAGTTCTCTATCAGAACTGTTCCAGATATGGACAGTGATAAGTTGAATGAGCTCGTTTACAAATACATCAATGAAAAATTCAAGGAATTAAACTCCCCAAATACATGTAAACCAGAATTGATTCACGATGGTGCTTACTGGATAAGTGATCCATTCAACGAAAGTTTTACTGCTGCTAGAAATGCTACTAAGTTAGTCTGGAACATTGATCCTGATTTAACAAGAGAAGGTGGTTCAATTCCAATTACCATTACTTTTGAAGAGCAATTGAAAACTAATGTCTTACTTTTACCAATGGGTAAAGGTGACGATGGTGCTCACTCAATCAATGAAAAACTTGATGTTGCTAACTACATTGAAGGTTGTAAGACTTTGACTGCATACTTACACTACTACGGTGCTTCAACTACGAAATAGACAGTATTCTTCTAAGTAGATCCCATAATTAATTTTAATTTTCAGTATCTAATCAAGTAAGTCTAGTAAATTTGAAAATTTAAACCACGTGATATACCAAAATCGAGAAAAATTAAAGTGAAACGGTAAACTTTAAAGTTGCATATATGCATATATTTTTGGTGTTGCTTGTTTCTCTTAGTTAGTTCGACAAGCATACATATAGTACATATAGTATAGTCAGGAACTAGTCAAAATGTCTGCATTGAAGCTTAACGAATTAACGGAGATTGAAGAACTTGAACAGAAATTGTTCAAGCAGGCCGATGATCTCAAGAACAAGAAAGAAGCATCTGAAAAGGAAGAGTCTGCCGAGGTTACACCGGACATTGATGACCTAAAAGAATCAACTATCCTATCACGCTCATCCAATTCCCAAGACTCTATTTTGTCACTGACTGAAGAAGAAGAACTGAAAGAATACAACGAATTAGTCAATAACTTACCGGAAGTCAATTTGAAATACGGGTTTGGACCATGTGAACCTAGTGATACAGACAAACCAGTTTTCTTCTTCGATATTGATAACTGTTTGTATAACAGATCATTGAAGATTCACGACCTTATGCAAATCTATATACACAGATATTTCAAGAAACAGCTTGGTTTGGGAGACGAGGAAGCCCATGAATTGCATATCAGATACTATAAAGAATATGGACTTGCCATTGAAGGATTAGTGAGACATCATAAGATTAACGCATTGGATTATAACTCTGTGGTTGATGATGCTTTACCATTAGACTTGATTTTGAAGCCTAATTTGAAACTTCGAAAGATGTTGATCAGAATGAGAGAAGCAAACAAAGTTGACAAACTTTGGTTATTCACAAATGCATACAAGAATCATGGAATAAGAGTCATCAAATTGTTAGGTCTTGGAGATTTATTCGATGGTATGACTTTCTGTGATTACTCTCAGTTCCCATTGACATGTAAGCCGATGAAAGAAGCCTTTGACAATGCTTTACGTGACTCTGGTTGTACTGATCCTAAGAGAGCATACTTTGTTGATGACTCAGGACTGAATGTGAGAGCCGCTGCTACTCAATTTGGGTGGGGAAAAGTTATACAGTATGTTGAAAGAGATGAAGATTTACCTGAACTTATTGGTAATCGTACAGAATCTGAGAAATCAAATATAATAGTCATCAGAAACATACTCGATATAGAAAAAGTATGCCCTGAATTATTTTGAATACATACTTTATAAATTTTTTTATATACAGATTCTAATGTAATATAGACTTCCATTGTTCTTCTCAATGTTGATCCAACCTGAATAAGAAGCCATCTTGTACTTCTAAGTACTCATTGACAATTGACTGGATGACAGTAAAAATTGTTTGAGTATCAGCTATTATAGGATTGATGGATCCTTTATGATACTTAGCGAAATATTCGTTTTTCAAATACGTGATATAACTCTGAACATGAGCTACCAACAAGTTACTTTTTTCTACATTAGGCCTTGACTGTAACTTGTCCAATGTACTGAAGAACTTTTCAGGATTCTCCTCTATCGTATGATCCAATGACTCGCTTGACATTGGGTTTGCAACAAGGGAGTAGTTCCTTTCAGCTGGAGTACCACTACGGCTCTTCCCATTGTTATAGCTCTGGCTCATACTGACATCATTGGTAGTATCTTCGACATACAGAGCCTCCAGTCTTTCATTCAAGCTGTCTGCTTTCTCGAATTGTGGAATGTGCATGACTATAAAATCGTGAAGCAACAGTATCCTGTATCTGGCGTTAACATAATTTCTTTTTAGATTATTAGGCTCCTCATCACCTTTCCCTTGATGTTTGAAGAAATCTAAAACTGGTAACGTAATAAACTCTGACTCCTTTTTCAGTTCATGCTTGTAGAAGATTCTCAGATAGTTGTAGAAAGCTTCAATCGAAAGCTCACTTGACTTCAGATCATCTTTTGGGTCTATTTTATAGGTAAGGAAGTTTTCCAAAAACTTTTTCGATGTGTATACTTTATTCGTATCATTCTCATCCCAGTCAATGATAAAATACAATATAAGCCAAGACTTGATCTGTTTCATAATCGGGATGTTGATTAGCTTGATATTTTGTATAAACCTATAGATAAACCTCTTTATCTTCAGTTCATTATAATATGATGTTTGTAACATACACGGTATTAAATAGTCTTTCATCAGAAGTTTGAACAATTCACTATAATCTTTCTCTCCGTATTGTTCTCTCATGCATTTGAAGAACCAGTGGATTAACTTCAGTAAAATTTTGTTGCACATTAACAAAGGACTATCATGTGATCCTTTGCCTCTTAGGCTTAAGTCATGGTAATCAGTCACATTAGGACGTGATGCTTCAGAATGTATAAAAAGTTCAATCACACCACTTATCAAGGTCTTGAAAGTCTCAAGAAATTCAGCCTTGTTAGAGCCATTTTCACTGGATATAATAGCGTTTATCAAGACGTTGATCTGATATATTCTGATCCCAATAGGGACATTTACCAAACCTTTTGGCGGTAGTGTCAACAACTGTGATTTTGACTTTATCTCATATCTGCGAGGTGTACCTGGGCATAAAGAAAGTACTCTTTGTTTCAAATTTGCGCTCATTGAAACTTTCTTTCCTGTATAAGGGTCAGTATTTAGCATTTGCCTTGCTAAGACTTTCAGTGTTTGGATGGATTTGATTTCGTATATTTGCTGCACGTCATGTTCTGTAAGTTCCTTAAAATGCAAATCTAATGCATCGTATGTGAATGTAAAATCTTTTGTGAGTCTGATGTTTTGTGAATTGTCATCATCGTTCATTGTGCTCTGTGTAGATTGAGTTTCATCACTACAAAAATCCAAATCATACTTATCAAAAATATCCTCATCCCCTGATTTCAAATGATGTTTCCGTATGTAATCAATATAATAGTGATATGCCTCATCTTGGGACTCATCAAATCCTATTTCTTTTATACGCTCATCCTCCAGTGCGTTTTTAGTCTTCTCCATATTCTCCAGCTCATGGTCTTCCTTGAGTAAATCATCCAGTTCTTTCTCTCTTGATAGTTCACGTATCAATCTTTCAGCATGTGATAAGTTTAAGCTACTGCTTGAACTATTATAGCTCGAGTTTTTCACAGCTAGACTACTTGACGTTCTTGAGTATGAGACTGGTCCAGTCTTTGATCTCTTTGATATATTTGATAGATCAGGCAATTCAAACCCCAATTGAGATGAGAGTTCATCAAGACTACTTGCACTAGCACTGGCACTATTTGCTCTCGTGAATGATAATCCTGGCTTGTTCAATCGCAGCTTACCCTTGGTTGTAGTACCATTGTCATATCGAGTGCGCAAAACTCTGGTACTAGTCTCGTCACTCTTGGCTTTATCAGTCCTTGATGATGAGCTAGGACCCAGGACGTCACTCAGAAAGTCATTATCTAAGTCTGACTCAGAGTCTTCAATTTTATAGTCCATGTCTTTTGTAGCCATAGTCATCTGCAGATTGAGTGACCCACCAGCTTAATCCCCTACTATATCCATGCTTCTAACTATATCAACACTTTAGATAAGAAATCTCGGTAAGTTTGAAAAAAATTATGGAGATTTCGTGTTCTGCAATTGATAATCTACGCGCCGATCGTCTATCCTCTCAGTACCTGAATTTTCAGAAAATGGAAGGGTTAATTATAGCAGATTATCTAAAAGTATAAAAGAGTCATAAAGTTTGACGTAATCCTATTGACAATAACACCAAAAGACTATAGTCTCATATACATTGAACGGCAAGTGGGGAACCATAGTTAGAAATTTGCCGAATCTAACATAAGTATATTCTCACTCATAGAGGATATCTCATCTTTTTGCATACATACATCCATAGCTAGCTCCAATAGAGACGCATAATGATCAAAAGCATATCGAGGATAGAAAGTGTACTGACTTACCATCTTCGTAATTACCTCTGTGATCATTTCAGTAAGGAGACTATAAGAAAAGCATCTTTTATCACAGCATTAGTGACATGTTTATTTGATGCCTCGGTGGTGACTTTCTCTATTTTCACTCCACAATTCATCAGAGTCCTCGGTTATAATCAGTTCAATATCAATGTCATTGGTGGATTTATAGCTATTGGGATGTACTTGACCCTGCCATTTTTGGGATACTTGGCAGATATTCATGGTCCTGTATTATTAGCTGCTATTTCGGTAATGCTTTATGTTCCAGGTTACTTATTAGCTGGCTTAAGTTACAAGAATGAGTATAGTTTCTTGATAATGGCATTAAGTTTTGGTATGATTGGATGTGCTACTTCATCAGGGTATTTCTGTTCATTATTAACTTGTGCGAAGATCTATCCTGAGAGGAAAGGGTTGAGTATTAGTGCTCCAGTAGCATTTTTCGGTATTAGTTCATTATTACTTACTATGATTTTCAAGAGTCCCTTCTTCACTGATCCTAGCGATGGTTCATTGGATGTGTATAAGATTTTCAATGGATTGGCTTTGATGTATTTAATAATTGGTATCGTGAACTGGTGTGCTTCAGTTATAGTGACTATTGAGAAAGAGATACTGTTCAAGAAAGAGACCGAAGAAGCTGAGCGAAACTCAAGTGCAAGCTCAACCTCAAGTAGAGACCAGTCAATAATGCCAACTGAGAACACAGCATTGCTTGAATCAAGATCTGATTCTGTCGCTTCATTGACTGAAAGTTTCCTAGAACCTGAAGAGATAATCGATCATGGTAATAAGTTCAAGAAATTCTTGAATGATAAATCAATGTACATAATGTACGTTTCATTATTCTTACTAGCTGGTCCATTGGAGCAGTTTATTATCAATATGGGATCATTGGCAATGACAGTTGGTATCAAGACACCTGATGATCTGGAGAAATCAGTTGATATATCAGTATATATCAAATATTTTTCAAGTTTCTCCACAGTATCAAGGTTACTGATTGGATTCCTGACTGATTTCTGCTCAAACTCTAAGGTTATCACACCATTAAACTTATTACTGTTATCCACAGTGATTGGTATGATTTCATTTGCATTAATCTCCATAAACTTCAGCGGATTTATACTGATCTCATCATTAATTGGTATAAGTTACGGCTCAATATTTACATTATTTCCCACTATAACTGCTGAAGTATGGGGAGTTGAAATACTGGGATCAACATGGGGGTTATTCCTAAGTGCACCAGCTATTGGTAGTTTACTCTATGGTGTCTTTTATTCATTAATTTACGATAATTACTGTGAAGTTGAACATTTTTCAACTGATAATATCGGCAAGGTTATTGAATCTTTTTATTATTGTTTGACTTTCCCATTTACTGTGATTACACTTGGTTATTTCATAAGTCTGATAATGATCTTCCTCTGTTGGAGACTTATTTGGATTAAAAAAGGTATATTTGCATAAATAAAAATAGATAGTATGTAGTACGAATTTGATTACGCTTACATAATACATTATTTTCTCAGTACTTTTTTATGGTGAGAAATCTGGAAGAGATTTGAAAGGTTTAAAGATATAGAGTGGACATGTATTCTTGGATAGTAGATTCAGCATAGATACAGACCAGAAATTATTAATAACAACAAGATGTTGAATAGCTCGAGAATAGTAATAAGGAACTCGGTGATAAGATGTCGTGTAAGTCAGGGCATAAAGAACGACTTGTCAATAGGGAATAGCATTTTCAACAAGTGCAACAGATCATTTTACTCGACAAGCAATAAGAAGAATAGTGCAA
Source organism: Wenyingozyma methanosorbosa (assembly GCA_030570755.1). Classification (NCBI taxonomy): domain Eukaryota; kingdom Fungi; phylum Ascomycota; class Pichiomycetes; order Pichiales; family Pichiaceae; genus Wenyingozyma; species Wenyingozyma methanosorbosa. The sequence continues at coordinate 72,893 of JAJLWP010000021.1, forward strand.
ATTACAAAGCTCAAGTGGAGTTTATCGAAGAGTTAAAGAAAGACTCTCAAAAGAAGTCAGCTACTGAAGTGAAAAAAGAAGGAGTGCAAACAGCTACTGGTAAAGTTGGTGTGCAAAGTACAGACTCTAGGTTGAATGACTTCTTGAAAGCACAGGAAGGTGTGAGCAAGCCTAAAGAAAAAGAAGTGAAAGAAGAGGAAGAAGAGGAGGAAGAATTAGAATATGAAGTTAACCTTGTTGACTTACCAAACAGATGGAATAAGATGAAAGGAGATGAACAGTCTGAGATAATTGAATATTTGAATGCTAAACAATCATTTTCATGGAATTATTTGACAAAAGATGAGAAGAGGGCAATTTACTTTATAAGTTATGGTAACTGGGGTCCAAGGTTCAATTACTCAGGAGATGGCAAGACTGCGAAAGTGTTGACAACTCCAGAGATTATCTTCAAAGGTATATCAAGTTTCATATTGTTTTCAGTTGTTGGATTTTCACTCTATAACTATGCAATTGATAAGGAGAAGATTAAGGAGATTGAAGAGGGTGTAGAAGTTGAAGCGAAATGATAGTTCACAGAGTATATCATCGACAACCTATATAAAGTATACTGTCTAGCTGCATATAGACAACTTGTACATAGACACATTGAAATAGAATATCCAATGATTATGTAAGCATTTTTAAAAACCAGATTACATAATCCAGGTAAAACTAAAACCGTTCATCTCCGTTTACATGTCCATCATCCATTCACCGTGCTGATTGCCATACGATGAAACGAGCATTAATTATTATGTAATCATTTTACTCCCATACTAAATTTAAGTAATTGAACTTCTTTGAAAGAACTGTACACAGCCTTAATGTATTTATAGTATTAAGTCGATTAACTATTTAGTTTGATCGATGATTAATTGGTGAGGTAAGTGCCCTATTTCATTTGGTCATTATATATACATGATTGATTTCATTTAGACTTTGACATATTGATATATGAGCTGATTATAAGAGAGGTACAATTAGATTATACTAAACACCCAATACAAGGAAGTTAATCTAAACAGATATAGCAAACACGTATATAGCATTTGGCTTAGACTTCCCATAATTAATCCCTTGATTATGTAATTAGGGTGAAATTAATTGAAAAAAAAGAAATTTTCTCTAAACAACCAGCCAGCCAAAGAAACTAAACAAATTCCCATTGTCTCATTTTCTCATTTTCAAATAAAAGAAATTTATTCTTCTCTTTCTCTCTCTCTGCCTTGGCCTTTGTCTCTTAATTCTATTGTTTGTATTATTGTCTTGTTGTATTGTACTGTACTATCATATAATCACATTCATTTTCTAATTTCCCAAAGACTCACCTCTCATCTCTTAGTTTTTTCCAATTTTCGTCATTTCTCTTTTTCAGGAACACTTTGTTATTTTTTACTCGTTTTCTTGTATTCCTTTTTTCTTTCAATACATCTCAATATTGAGCTAACCCATTACTATATCAATCAATGAATCAACAACAACAACAACAACAAATGGCAGTGGTAGCTCAAATGAATGGTGTTCCACCACCTCAACAACAACAACAACAACAAGCTCAATTACAAGCTCAAGCACAACAACAGGCTGCTGCAGTTGCTCAACAACAACAGCAACAAGCTGCTCAACAACAACAAGTCGATGCTAACTCTTTAGAAGCTAGATTTGCTCAAGAAAATGCTGAAACTTGGATGGCTATTGGTTCTTGTGCTGATGCAATTGGTAATATTGAAAAAGCAGTTGATGCTTTTAGTACTGCTTTGAGATATACTCCAAATAATCCAATGGCTTTAACTCAGTTAGCAAACGTTTATCGTACTCGTGATGCTTTTGCTGAAGCTGCTGATTTATATAGAAGAGCTTTATCCTTAGATCAAAATAATGGTGAAACTTGGGGTTTGTTAGGTCATTGTTACTTAATGTTAGATGATTTACAAAGTGCTTATACCGCATATCAGCAAGCTTTATTAAATTTACAAAACTTAAGTGTACCAAAATTATGGCATGGTATTGGTATCTTGTATGATAGATATGGTTCTTTAGAATATGCTGAAGAAGCTTTCGTAAGAGTCTTGGAAATGGATCCAAATTTCGATAAGGCAAATGAAATTTACTTCAGATTGGGTATTATATACAAATTGCAATCTAAATTAGCTAAAGCTTTAGAATGTTTCAACTACATCTTAAATACTCCACCTGCTCCATTGACTCAAACTGATGTTTGGTTCCAAATCGGTTCTGTGTTGGAACAAAGCAGGGATTACCAAGGTGCAAAAGAAGCTTATGAACGTGTCTTGCAAAACAATCCAAACCATTCAAAAGTCTTACAACAATTAGGTTGCTTATACTCTCACCAGGAAGCACCTTTCCATGATTTAGATATTGCCTTGCAATTATTACGTCAATCAATTGAATTAAACTCAACTGATGCTCATACTTGGTATTACTTAGGAAGAGTCTATATGTCAAAACAAGATTACCCAGATGCTTACGAATCTTTCCAACATGCAGTCAATATAGATTCAAGAAATCCAACTTTCTGGTGTTCAATTGGTGTTTTGTACTATAGAATCAGTCAATATAAAGACGCTTTGGATGCTTATACAAGAGCTATAAGAATCAATCCATACTTATCAGAAGTTTGGTATGATTTAGGTACTTTATACGAGACTTGTAATAATCAAATTGGTGATGCTTTAGATGCCTATTCAAGAGCTGCTTCTTTAGATCCAAACAATCATCAAATTCAAGAAAGATTATTACAACTGACCAAATATCAAAAGGAAGGTGGTGCACCACCTCCTCCTCCACCACCACAACATCATAACCAATTACCTATGTCTGCTGTACAACAACAGCAACAACAACAACAAGCCGCTGCTGCCGCTGCCGCTGCAGGTGCTGCTCCAGGTGATTTACAACAACAGGCTCAAGCTGTCTCTGTTGATCAACTTGCTCAAGCTCAAGCCCAGGCCCAGGCTCAACAGCAACAACAGCAAGCAGCACAGTTACAAGCTCAACAACAAGCACAATTGCAAGCCCAACAACAACAGCAACAGCAACAACAACAGCAACAGCAACAACAAGCTCAATTACAAGCTCAAGCTGAAGCCGAAAAGCAAGCTCAATTACAAGCACAATTACAAGCTCAGCAACAAGCCCAAGCTCAAGCTGAAGCTGAAAAACAAGCACAAATTCAAGCCCAATTACAAGCTCAACAACAGCAAGCTAAAGTTGAAGCTGCTGCTGCTGCGCCAGTTCCAGTGCCAGCTCCTGCCGCTCCAGTTGCTACCCCTGCTGAAACAACTAATGGTGGTACAAAGAGAGAAAGAGAAGAGACTAAAGAAGAAGTACCAAAATCTGCAGAATCAACTGAATCGAGCAAGAAACAGAAGAAGACTACTTCTCAACCAAAGGCAGCTTCCAAAACTGATGAAGTCACTAAGGACTCCAAGGAAGTTTTAGCTGCCGCTGCTGCTGCAGAACCTACCACTGAGGAAAAACCAGCAGAAGAAGAAGCTCCAAAGAAAGAGTCAACTATAAAATTAGTCCCTGTTGAAAAAGAAGAAGAGGCCGATAACGACGAAGAAGTTGAGTCTAAGTCAAATGGATTGTCAAGCAAGTCTAAATCCGCTTCTGCTACTGATTCCACATCTGCTGTTATTTCTGAGCAACCAGTTAGAAAGATCGAGGAAGATGAAGACTACGACGACGATGACGACGAGGAGGAAGAACCAAAGAAGAAAGAAGAAGATAAAGACGTTGAGATGACTGAGGATAAACCTGAAGTTGTTGAAAAGAAGGAAGAAGAGAAGAAACCTGAGCCAAGTGCCGAGGTTGAGACTAAGGCTGAAGCTAAACCTGAGGAAAAGGCTGAGACTGAAGTGAAGAAACATGAGGTTGCACCTGAGGAGAAACCAGTTTCAGCTGAACCTGAAGCTAAGCCAGAAGAAAAGAAAGAAGAAGCCAATGGATCAACAAATGGTAATGGTGCAGCTGAAGCTACTCCAAAAAAGAAAGAAGCTGAAGAAGAAAAGAAAGAAGAAGAAAAGCCAAACGCTGATGAAAAACCAGTAGATGCTCCAGCTGAAGAGAAACCTGCTGCCTCAGAAGAAAAGAAACCAGAAGAAAAAGAAGCTGAAAAGGAAACTGAAAAACCGACTGAACCAGCTGCTGAACCTGAGGCTAAACCAGCTGAGGAGAAAAAGGAATCTCCAGCAGCAGCTCTTGCTGAAACCGAAGCTAAGGACGTTGCTAAACCAGAAGAGAAAACCGAAACTGAAGAAAAGAAAACAGATGCTGAAGAGAAGAAATAGGTGTATACTTATTTCAGTTTAGGTCCTATATACTATTTTAGTTTATTATACTTTATTTAGTTTATATGTTAATTAATATACTTGTGTAATATTTTTTCATTTCCTTATATACATGTGGTTACTATTTATTTACTAGGTGGGACAACTTTGATCAAAAATGTCTCGTTATTAGATTCTCTAGTGAATGAGACACGATCAAGAACGGTATTAGCGATGATGTAGTTCTTGGCTGTCCATTCACCGTTCTTGTATACTTCAGGGTAAGTCTCTGTGATTTTTGGGAAGACCGAGTTGTAATCATCCCTCACTTCCATTACGTCTTCTTTAGTTACTGTTATGCTTTTCTGAACTTCTTCGAATTGGAAGTGGATGAAATCGATTGAGTAATCCATAGCTGAGAATAGGTCGGAGAGTTTCTTGGTCTTTCCTTTCTTACTGGATTTTGTATCTGATGTTATGGAATCAGTAGTCATGTTTTGGAACATGATGAAGTCATTATATACTCTGATTATCCATAACGTTAGCACGAGTTCTTGTTTACCCTTGGAGATTATATCATCATAGTTCTTAATACCTAAGCATTCCAGGCTTGAGGCGAATTTGGAATCTGTCTTGTAAATAGTCTTCAATGAAAGTGGTTTGTGTTGTTTTAACAAGTCTTTCTCTAGTTTACTCACTTTATCAATAGCACTTTGCAAGATAGATTGTTGATTTCTTCTGTAGATCTTGATAGTCTCGATGTTTTTGGTGGTTTCCATCTTGGAAATCTGTGTGTTTGATTTCTTGAAGACTTCAATCTGACTAGCCAAGACTGAGTTCATTTGTTTGAGACCTTCTAATTTCATTCTTACTGTGTAATTGAAACTTCTAGACTCACTCTTGACTCTTGAAATATAAGCGAAGAAGTCAACAAGACTTTGAGGCAAGGAATCTTCAAATTTGTTCAAAAGAAATTGCATATTTCCAGACTGATCTTTCTTAGGCAAATTGATACCAAACTTGGCAGCGTCATCTAGCTCTATTTCATCAGCTTTAATCGTTAATGAAAATGTCTCAAATTTATTATTATTGATAACAAATCCATACCCTAACAACAAATCACAATTTGATTTATCACCGTAATTATTGAAAACTTCCGCACCTTTTACAAGTTCATCTTCTTCACTCTTAAAACAGACCATCTTCTCAGACTCTTTATAATCCCATTTCACTTTAGCACCATTCTCATGATTCAGCAAATCGACTATAGGTAATAAAAATGCTTGATTGAGTGTTTTGAACTTCTTTGGGTTTATTAATATGTATGGGAATGCTCTGGCATAGAATATACAACTTGACCATAAGTATGCTGTGAAACTCGTCCATGAAATCTCTGACTCTTTTGCATTCAACACCTCATACAATTGAGCATCATTTATCTTTCCATTCTTGTAATCATCGTAGAACTTGATGTCCTGTTTGATAGAATCAGTTTGATTAAGCTGCTCAACTGTGAATTTCCATTCTTCTAATATCTCATTAAATCTAAATTTCATAACACGCCCAGCTTCAGTGCCTTGTAACATATACTTCTCTTCTGGTCTCCAATAAAAAGGTGTTCCAATTTCTTGTCCATTAGAAGGCAAGTAATCAATATACGTATCAAACTTATCTCTAATATCTTTCGTACTGGTGTCCTTGTCAGCCTTTTCAAATTTTAACTTGGCCAATAGTAATTGCGTTGGTTCATTACCCGATCTGTATTTTTCAATCTGTGTTGAAAACGCCTGGAATGCTAAGTCAGGAGTTATCAGTAAGTCATTCGGTATCTTGATTAAATCATCTTCGGATTTGGTTATAGCCTCTGTAGTGAATGCATATGCACCTCTTGTCTCTGAAACGTTGAATGAAACTCTGCTGTCGATTTCAGCTCCGTTTTTCTTCGCCCATGAAAGCAAATTTTCTAGCTTTTCAAGGGACATTGTGATGATTGAAGTCTGGCTATTTCGATGGGTGTATAAGTTACTATATGCTGTAACAAAGGAGAATTTGAATTGAAATATTTAATGCTATTAGTCACTTGCCTTTGCCTGCCAGAAAAAATTTCAAGAAACTTTTTTTCCCACGTACATAAATTCGTGAAATGTTTTATCTACTTATTTTCCTAGATTTTACTTATTATTAAAAATCTCAGCAACTTTAGTGCAGAGTTTCCACGCTGCTACAAAGTATAAAGGGTTCCAAAAATCAGCTTGACACCTTCTTCGAAGGTCAGATCAATAAAGTTGTACCACTTGTTGAGAAATTCCAAAGAAATCTAACGCTATGTAATTGTAAATAGTATACCTTTTTGTAAAAATACTTTATTTCTGGCCCTTTCATCCTCCAATCTCAGTTTTTTCTACCTGTTCATTGAAGTACACTATAACACATACTTGGAGTCTCTACAGAATGTCATATTCGACTTGAAAGTGCTCAAAAAGATGCAGTTAAGCGAAAAACTGGGAACCATATTACTTTAGGATTACTTAATCACCATAGTAAAAATAAGAGAGGTGTCAGGTGTGAACCTATGAACTTATATGAGAGATTTTAAATTTACTTCAGAAATGGTCGAATGGTCTAGTTGGTTATGGCATCTGCTTAACACGCAGAACGTCCCCAGTTCGATCCTGGGTTTGATCATTATCTACTTATTTTTTTGCATTTTCTTTTGCTTGAAACTTTTAAACAAGGCTTTGCTTAGCTTTTGGGTTGGGCAAACATCGCCAACTATTTAGCAAGTACATGCAACTCATAGCAAGTGTATAACTATGACATAACTGACTAACACATGCAAATAACATAATTTGAAAAATTAGGCTACAGTATCTTTTAAAGTGGATTACATAATCCATTTCGCATGTTTATCATTTTTAAAAAGGCAGAAAATTGAGATTATTCTGTTGCTCGTAGAGAAAAGAGTCAGATAGATAAGCATAAGTAGGGTATTTTTATAAGCGATTGTTTGTAGTTTTATTCTCTCAAAGATCAATATTGTTGCTATTCCAGGCATAATATTGATGTATTACACGTGAATGAAAGATATTAGAAGCTTATATCTATTGCTCATTCAGGCCATTTACATTTTTCTTTGGAAATCAGTAGGTTATAAACTAGTATCGAAGATGTCTCAATTAGCAGTGAATGGTTCCTCAGTGGGGAAAATAACTAATGGGAACGACCATAATGGTAGTTATCATCATCACTCATCTCCAAATGAATTATCATCTCCCGTATTTCATTCAGTGGATTTGGGAGTGCAAATAAAGTACAAGAATAACTATCAGCTGGCTATCAAACACTATCTCAATAGAAACTTCAACCGTGCATGGGATATAATAAACCCATTGATATCTGAACTGTCGGAACAGAAACTGATAGTGAATGATGGTTTAGTTAGTAGTATCTACAAGCTGTATCTCTCATTAGTCGACCTTATACTGAAGGATTTATCTAAGACCAATGAAACCATGTTGCCAAATGACTCAAATGTTACAAGTGCACATGAATTTCCAATAAATGGCTCATTGATTTTGAGAGAGAAGTTTTCAAATGGATTTGTGTTTGATCAGATAGCTCATATTTACTCCAATGATCTCATTTCAATAGATCCTGAACTTGTCCTAATGTGTTTCATCATAGAATTATCAAATGGATTCTCGTTAGAGAAACTGTCAAGTCAGATTGAAAGATACTTGAAGGAGAATGATGTATTACCAAGTGGGAATGCCTTGAGACTGATACACAACGATCAAACAAGTGACAAGAGTGTTGACTCTTCAAAGGATATAGGGTATAAAAGATCTACCAATCTTGAAAAAGTCGTCGAGCTTTATCTTGTTCATGTATTAACAAAATCAAATGAAGCAGCTAAAGCTAGAAGACTGATAACTACCTTATTTATTGACAACAATGAGAAGATGGAATCTTACTTGTCAAAGTTACAAACCGGCCTAGATAACATAGAAATTGAAGCAAAGAAAAGGGAAGAGGCTGCAAAAGAATTGCTATCCAATAAGCATGATACAGCAAATGGCAATGGTCACTCAAACGGCCATGATCATTCTTCCGGCCCTGATTTGAAAAACTATAACGGTTTGCAAAAATCATCCGCAGCTGAAAAGAAAAAGCAATCGCAACAAAAGAAGTTGAAAAAGAGAAGAAGTGAAAAGGATAGTTACAAGAAACTAACAGCTAGTAGTAATGATAATACAAAAAACACAACGCAAGTTATTATCTCAACAATCAAAAGCTTCTTTCTCACAGATCCAAATAAATTCAGTCTGATCGACTTGGTGAAACCAGGGTTTGTGCTGTTCTTCCTCATATCAATCATCTTGTCATTCAAGAAGGTAACAAATAGAAATCTATTAGTTAGAATCAAAGGTTTGTTGTTACTGATCCTAACTAAATTGAAAGACACCTTAGGTATGGCTTTCAAAATTTCATATATCTAATACAATTAACTAAGCTATTTATTTCAAGTAACTATGTATCCTTGAGTAAGAGGTGGGGAGACGCCTAATAATAGGCAATGTATAATTGTTGAATTAAAACTGTTAAATTAGAAATTTAATTTTATAAAGTTGATAGGATGTGTTAGTAAATATTATGATACAACAAAATAACTGTCGTTGTAACAGAGATAGTAATTCTGTAACAACTCCAATTTGTCTTTCAAGGTACTTTAAAGACCGTAAAGTCTTGTGTATCATGAGAGCTAAATAAGCTTCTTTGAAATTGTTTTTTTAGAGTTGCATAGGGGCGTATGTTATTTCTTTGAGATTTTGACAGGTTTGTGATTCGGTTTTTTCTTGTTACAACATTTTTCATACAATACACATGTAGTTCAAGGTCAGGAAATTCCTGTAGTTGACGAAGTAGGTGCTTGCCATGCATAGGGAGCAAGGTATCTCCTAAATTACGCAAACGATATCCTGGCTTTTTCAAAGAGCACTATACTACGCTCATTTTCTAAGATTACCAGATGAAGTTGCACATTTGATCTAATCTACTGCTGAACTGGTTGGTTTTGCATATGCTATCTCGTGTTCAGCCCTAATCTTTCATAAACTCCTTTGAAAAACCGGTTGTTCATGGTACATCAATATAACCATAGTTTTTCATTTTATGCACGGATCATGAATGACAATAGGGTAACTTGAATACTCCTAAATTATATATGCTGAATATAAAAATAGATAAATGGTAACTTTTACACTAGCAATTCATATTCATTATAGAAATTTACAGTCCAATCTCTATTAGCACAAAATATATATTGGAAAGGATTAGTTATAGAAGATATATAAGACACAAGTGTGGACTGATTGATGAAAGATGGGAATGAACCCATAATCATCTATGGTGAAAATCACGGGTTTAAATTACAGAATTTCATGTGACATTCACTCTTCTAGAGTTTTCTATGAGGGTGCAAGACTTAAGTACTTCATTAGCGTGACCTTAATACTTCAACAGTAGCCAACACTAATAACAATTTTGTAATCTTGTTTTAGCTTACTATGAGCAATTATGTTTAGGCTCAAAAATATGTTTATCACAAAGCTATAGCACTTGAAACATTTCAATAAAAGTATATATTCGATTTGAATCACAATTTTTCTGCAGAAAAATTACTAAAAAGTACACTTTTTTTGCAAAAAACCTAGTAAAAATGCCTATTTCTATCTCTTTATCAATTTTTTTTTCAAAAATTTAATTCGCGAAGAAAAATATTTTACACTAGTATTTTTTCTATTTTTTTTGATTTATTTCTAAATTAGGAAAAGACCAAATGCAAGGCTGTGCATTTATAACTCAAATATTTAACATTATGTTGCTTTATTTGCAGTTGGTATTATTGGCTTGAATTGCAAGCGATTGAATCGGATCATGTGCATAGCCTATGGTCCTTGTAGTTCATCTTCTGGTGCTTGAATTATAGGGCATTTCAACTCCAAATCATCTAAGTAAGTTTCCTTTCTACTGTGGGCGAGCTGCTCTCTTGCAACCTCCATAGCAGCTGAATGAAGCATGGGGAGTCAACTTGTTGAACATCATAATAGACAGGTGTGATTTTTTACATTAATAACTCAAATATATCATGAGAATGTACACTCCATTCTTTGTAAGCTCAAATATATATCTTAGAAGGGCCAATTTTATAAGATATATAAGATACAGGTATGAATTGAGCGAGTATAGGATGGGAATAAACCCATCCTTTATATATTGTGAAAATCTGATAAATCACACGCTTCATTTACAACACTTTAGGTGACATACTACTTTTAGAATTTTCCATGAGGGGTAACAATTTCTCCACTTGAAGAACGTAACCACATTGTTCTAACAGGGACACAGTGCCCCATACCAACAACAATTCTGTGTATTCTTGTTTGTTTAGCTTTACCACAGGCTTATAGATATATGTATCACAAAAACATGAAATATTTATATATCACGTGATACATCTGAATAGAGCAGAATGATTCATGGAGAGTCAAGTTGCAGTATCACTTATAAGAGATCTATCACAGTAGTCCTTTTAATAACAGTATCAAAAACCTGTAGCAACTAGATATGATATGACAGAAGTCTGCTTGAACATAATGACTTGAAAAAAGTGACATAATAAAAACCAAATTAGGTAATTACCTAAATAGGAAACAAACAAACACTGACACCTAGTTTTGTAATGGAGTTGAAACAGAAGTGGGAAATGCTGAAGAAAAGCAGACTTTTCTATGGCAACACCTGATAAAGCTATACGTGAAGTACTGATTGCAATACTTTATCATACGTTTATCATTCCAATCTATCGCCTTACAATTCAGTCAATAGATTGATTACTGTGATTTAGCTTCGAAAGTGTCAAAAGTGCATATTTTATATTTTAATTGAAGAAGACAATTTGCGTCCATCATCTCATATTAGTACACGAGATAATATTAGACAATATATTAAGATTAGCCACCGAGCAAATTGACTTAGAAGCGCACCAGAAGCACTGATAATCAATTGAATTATTCTAGCTGCATACAATCATACATCTTTTGATACAAAATACATAATATAGAACTGAACAGATCATAAAAATGGAAACTTTGCAATCTGGAAGTGATAACGCAGCATTCAGTGCCGGATCTGCCTCCAGTAATCCACCTGATGATTTATTCCCAATCGCCTTGTTAATGGATGAGCTCAAACATGATGATGTTGCCAACAGGGTTCAAGCAATGAAAAGATTAGATACTATTAGTATTGCTCTTGGACCAGAAAGAACTAGAGATGAATTGATTCCATATTTAGAAGATAATGTGCCTGAAGACGAGGATGAAATCTTAGCAATTGTAGCCGAAGAATTAGGTAAATTTGTTCCATTAGTTGGTGGTGCAGAATATGCTACTATCTTGATTCCATTATTGCAAAAAATCTCATCATGTGAAGAACCAATTGTTCGTGAGAAAGCAGTTGACTCTTTGAATGCTATTAGTGAATCATTGAGTGATGAAACATTAGAACAAGTCTTCATACCTTTGATTGAAACTTTAGCCAAAGAGAAATGGTTCTCCTTACACATTGCAGCAACAGGTTTATTCAAGAGTGTTTTAACAAGAGTTGACTCTCAATTACGTAGGGATTTATTGGAATTATACAAGGAATTAGTACAAGATGACTCTCCAATGGTCAGAAAAGCTGCCGCAACAAACTTACCAGAGATAATATCTTTATTAGCAAAGAACTTTAATACTATAGCAACCAATCAAGAATTCAATTGGGACTTAATTTATGAAATGTACTTGGACTTAGTCAATGATAATCAAGATTCTGTCAAGTTTTTATCTGTTGATATCTTGATTGCGATCTTAGCATTTTTGAAAGACCAAAGTGAAAAAAGCCACATAGACGAATTATTTGTCACTTTAGATAAACTAGTCAATGACCCAAGCTGGAGAGTAAGATATATGGTTGCTGACAGATTTGAAAAATTGGTTCAGAATTTCAATGATGATGACATTACTCTTAAATTAGTACCAAGTGTTATTGGATTAATGAAAGATAAGGAAGCTGAAGTTAGAAAAGCTATTTCAAAACAATTACCAGGATTTTGTTTATTAGTAAACAAGGTCGACACTGATGTTGTCTTGGTTGAGATTGTACCAGTGGTTGCTCAATTGAGTATGGATGAATCAGAAACAGTTAGAAGTGCACTAGCAAGTGAAGTGACCGGTCTCACTCCAATACTTGGCAAAGAAGATACAATTGAATTCTTATTACCTATTTTTGTTGACATGTTAAAAGATGAGTTCAGTGAAGTTCGTCTTAATATTATTTCCAACTTACAAGTCGTCAATGAAGTTATCGGTATCCAATTATTAAGTAAATCATTACTACCTGCCATTACTGGTCTTGCTAATGATAAATTATGGAGAGTTAGATTAGCTATTATTGAGCAAATTCCATTATTAGCAGAGCAATTGGGTGTTGCATTTTTCGATCAAGATTTAGGCCATCTCTGTATGGAATGGTTATGGGATCCAGTTTACTCAATCAGAGAAGCTGCAGTATTAAACTTACAGAAGTTAACAAGCTTCTTCGGTGAAGAGTGGGCCAAACCAGAGTTGATTCAAAGATTATTAGAAAAGAGAGAGTCCAAAGAATTTGAGAATTTCATCTGTAGAATTACTTGTCTCTTTTCATTGACAAAATTAGTTCCTGTTATCAGCTCCAAGACAGTTGCTTCCGACATATATCCATTTATTGACTCTTTGAAAGATGATATGGTTCCAAACATCAGATTCAATGTGGCCAAATCATTAGCAGTTATTGCTGAAAAATTGAAGGATGATAACGAAACCAGCTCGTTGATCACTGAGCAAATCATTCCTACCTTAGAGAAGTTATCAGCAGATCCAGACGTTGATGTAAGATTTTATGCTAATGAGAGTTTATCTAAAATCAAGGGAGAATAAGTACTACTTCTTATTATAATTTTTCTATATTTTTCTTTATGTATTTTCAATGCTTCTTACAATTATTATTAGCTTCCTTTGTAACATTACGTAAAACCAAATGATTAAGATGTCATACTACATTTTAAGTTCTACTTAAGCAACTTCAATGATACTTCATCAACCTTGGCCATAAAGTTAAACGTTTCTATTACTCATATATACTTTTCTCTATATAAATTTATTGTCTATTTTCAACTTATTAGCAATCTATGAATGCACCTTCTCATTCCTTTCTGGTACCTTTGACTACAACAGGGATCATACCACCAGTAGATATAGCAAATAATCTATGATCTAATGCAGTAATGAATGATCTTATTGTTCCTGAATGTGAAGTGACACTGATATAAGTATCATCTTTATCATTATCAAATAAGTAGTTCAAAAAGCTATTTGCTCTACAACTTTGTTCACTCAGTGTTTCTCTATAGTCATCTCTATAATATATATCTTCTTCAACGAACCCTTCCTCAAACTTGAACCCATACTGTCCGACTCTTGATTCGATAACAGATTTTGGACTTCTCTTATCACATAAGTGGACACCTATAGTTTCTCTTAAATCTTCTTTGATAACAGGGTAAGCCCTCTTTTTAGCCAATAATTTGGATTCATCTGCATCTTCATCAGAGGCAATGGTGATACCAATCCAAGTTCTGACTAGTGTTATAGCAGATCTTGTGAAAGGAGAGGAATAGAACTTGGTAGGTATTGGACATCCCTCACTTATCTGTTTCACCCAAGCATCATGATTTTCGTCTGCTTGTTTTTCACCGACATCAGGGGTTAAGAAAGGATCAGGACCCCAAACAGTTTCTCCATCACCTTCAACATGAGACCAGTGACTGTTCCATGCTTCTAAACCATATTTTTGGACAGCCCTATTGTGGAAACCTTGGCCATGTCTAGCCAAGAACAGAACCTTGTAATATTCATTGTCTGCTGCATTCTTATTTAGTTCATCAATTTTTGTTTTCAAGTCAGACCAGGAACGAAGAACAAGACCAAAGTTGGAATCGATGTAACTGAAAGTTGAATCATCAGTTTCGGGGTCCGTTTGTTGAAAAAATCCACGAACCACTTCAAATTTAAATGGCCTTTTCAACTTCCCATTTGAGTCTCTTTCTTGTTCTAATTCTTTAATGATTGTGTGGTATTTTTCAATCTCTTTTGAATTGCTGTGTGCATCCACAACGTCTATAGGTTGAAGTTTAAGTAATGATTCTGTCATATCTGGAAAGGTCGGTATTTATATGTGTAAAGATGAGATTTTTGAGGTAGATGAGCCTAGTAATGAAGCAGGACTATTCTTTGAATAATAATAGTACTTGAATATATTGGTGATTGTAAACTATACAGTAGGATAAGTATACATTAAAAGGAATATAGTGGTTTTGAATATAGCGTAGTAAAAATACACGTGTAGGAAGAATCATCAGCACAATTTTTCCTCTCTCTCCGCTCCGGTAATTTTTCAGTGCTCGCCAGAGCGAGCGAGTGACTCAGCGATTTCCAGCTTTTCTCTGCGCCAGCTGAGTTTTATGCAGGCGTCTGGTGCAGTGAAGTGAGGTTATGAGGCTAGACCTTTCAGTACAGGTCTTCAATGTCTTTGATCAGCAGACTCAAATCTCCTCTGCTCTTACGCTCTGCTTTAACAGCTTTGGTGCTAGTAATTTTGATTTCCTCTTCATCTTCTTGTTTGATCAATGTCGTATTAATTTCTTGCTTATGGGCAGCTCTTTTGAGTTCTCTTTCTTGTATAGCTTTATTGACTATCTTTCTGTCAACTGCAGGACATAATTTCTTGTATGCCAAAGTGCACAAATCGCACCTGGGGCCTCTTGGTAGACAAATCATTTGCCCGAAACCCACCAATACTGGATTGATTTCAGACCAGTATTCCCTAGGTAACCATTTTTCCATGTCGAGTCTTACGTGCTCTGGAGTCGTGCTCTTCTTTGGTACCCAGTTCCACATGTTAGCCAACCTGAACATGTGCACATCAACACCTATACCTGTTGCAATATTCCAAGCACCCTGCAAAAGCAAATAGCCCATCTTTGGGCCAACACCAGGGAAGGCAGTGATCTCCTCAATTGTTTTGGGTATCTCGCCATTATGCTTGTCTCGTAATATTTCTGCTGTTTGTTTTATATACTTGGCTTTTCTTGTGTGGAATCCCACTTTTCTGATAAGTCTATCCAGTTCAGCTTCATCTGTATCTAATATGGCTTCTAAGCATACACCTTTTTCATACCCTCTTTCCACAAAAGTCGATTGCAATATTTTCATAGTTTCACAGTTCACTTCATCTTTGGTTTGAGAAGACATCATAAGAGAAATGAGTAACTGAAATCTATAAGTTGAGCTGTCTATAGTTGGCGAGACAGTGAAAGGTATATTAACGCAACCCATCGTATCTACGGGGGATATGACTTTATATCTCATCTTTTTGATTTCATTGTACATAACCCAAAAGTTTTTAGGAGGTGGAGCAGTTGGGGCAGGATAATTTGGCATATCTTTTGCCTCCTCTTCACTTTTCACTTCATCATTACTTATATCCAAATCTGACTTTTCGACTTTCACTTTGGTGCTCATAATATTCTGCGTGACGACCTCTTCTTCTATTTTGATGTCGACTTTTGTTTTTCGCTTCTTTCTACCACTAGTGAGAGAGTTTGTGTGTTTTGAATCATTTTTCGTATCAAGAGTCTCATCTTCCAATTCGATCTTTGGGTTTGGGGTATTTGATCTTAAACTTCTTCTCTTTTGAGTAGCGAAATACTCGCTTGTTGTACCAGTACTTTTAACCGCCATTCTCCTTTCTTGACAACGCACCTTTCTTACCAACTTTGTGAACATACGTCCCCTCAAGTTGAAAGAAAGTGACAAATAAAAAGAAAAGATGAAAAAGTCTATTTGGTAATAAGGCAAATCAATCTTGTGCTTCTCTTCTTTCTATCTATAAAATGCCATTGTCACGTGATCTGGGGATACCCTAATTGACGCACGAACCGAACAAATAATTTTTACTTTCTCTCAGTGAAAAGTAAATAGAAATACAAGACAAGACAAGAACAGAAGAGCTTTTTCTTGAGTGATAAGTTATATAAGCCAAGATTAGTACTTCATAAACTTACATACGATTGACAAGATACTGTGAACATACAGGCGTTTGAGTTTTCACATTCTTCCTTTTTTAAAGCTTGTCAATTTTCATCCATCGAAGTAGTTTTGAATATCTTACTTAGAATAACTTTCTAACCGACTATGAAGAAGAAAGCTTCCAAAAAGAACCAGAACAAGAAGAAAAATGCCAAAGAGTCCAAGACGAGTGAACTTGAGGAAGCACTGAGCGCAGAGGTCAGAAAGGTCCGTGATATTGTTTCCCTCAATAATTTATCTGGGCAAGCCTTGCAATCATCAGAAAAAGAAGACCAAGTAGATAAAGTGCTTGCTAAGAAAGCACCTCTTATACCTTCTGTGGAAAAGTTGCTAGAGAGAATGCCCGGCGATGGTGAAATGAAATCACAAATTTTAGAAGGTGCCAAGGTATTTGAAAAAATATTCAGTAGTAACAAACCGGAGGACATGAAAAGAATAAGAGAAGTATTTGGACTGGAGTCCTTCTCAAGAGATGCGAGTGTTAATGAAATGATGTTCAGAGAGTTTATAATGGACGTGGTAGAGAGAGAAGAAAAAGAAGGCAAGAATACAGATCATGAATCAATTGGAAAATTTGAGGGCCAAACAGTACCGAAGGACACTTTGAAATCCAGAAAAGAAGAAAGCCAAACGAACAAAACCATTACCTCTGAGAAGGACAAAATCATCTCAAAATCAATACCGCCCATGGACAGAAAAGACTTTCCACAGGTAAGCGAAATGCCAATTGAGGTCGAAGACTTAGAAGGTCTCCTAGTCGTCGGACGACTAATTGAAGCCGAATTAGCGGGGACTGGCTATAGTGAATATTGCCCACCTCCTTATGATCCCCTTAAGCAGTATAGCAATAAGGTTGACGAGCAAGGCATAACATACGACGATGATGATTATTACTTCCAGATGATACCAAAAGCATACTCAATGGACAGTGTTGACCTCTATGGTAAGAAGACAGACAGATTACCATTCTTTTTAGATACAGATTACCTCAAATCTCGCAATTTAGATCCTCTCAGAGTGCATACTCTTCTTGAAAACACTATCACCAGAGATGGAGAGCCACTTTACGCTGATAATAAATCTTATCCACAATATGATAATACCATAGAATATTTATTTTTGAGTATTGCAGCTCTCTGTGATCCGTATACACAGCCAAATGATACTGGTCCTCATAATGAGTATATTTTGTCCATTGATTTGGTCTCTGATCTGATAATTGCTTTGAATTTACCCATGTACGAGAAAAAGTATAAACATGCGAAGAATGAGAAGAGGAAAAAGGGGAAAAGCACCACTGGGGATCCCAACGAAAATACAGATGACGAGGTTGAAGAAAAAGACGAAGGCCAAGACGATGAGAGGGATGAAGGGGATGTAGCAGACGAGTTCCCAGTTGGTGAAGAATTGAAAGAAATACCAGCTTATTTCTTAATGTCTTTTGAGCTAGCATATCTTATTATGACGATACTGAAACATTTGGGAGCGGGCATTACCGACTATAAATACCGCTGGTTTAATGATTCTTACGATAAGGCATTAAGTCGAAACCTATTCAAGACAGAACGCTGGCTACCTCACGAGTATTATTGTATCAATCACAAGAACTTACTAGACTATCATCACATATCTTTACTATACACTATGGTCACAGTTTCAGTTCTTGTGATGTATAAGTTGTATTCGACGCATTATAGTTTTTCATTGCATCCCTTTTTATATCTATTTTTGAAGATATGGAAATCACAGACAAATAAGTTATTTTTCTGTTTGTCTATTGATAGACATTTTGAGAATTTAGATATGGAAAGAAAATACTCACCAATGATAACAGAGGTAATCAAGGGTACTTCTGCAGTAAGAAGCATAACTGCATTGATACTGAATGACGATTTTACAGAGAGAATGCATGATCTGAAGCATGAGTCTTTGATAAACTTCATGCACCCATGGGGTAGGAAAACGGGTTCTGGAGCATTAACTGCTGATATGAGAATTTACATAGGAGCTATGCTTTCCACCGGACATAATCTTAAAGAGTTGACTGACCTATTGTCGGAGCTAATTCCACACGATAGATTTGACGAGGATGTTAAGTATATATTTGATTATGACGAAGATGATGAAGAAGAAGAAAATAGCAATGATGCATCTTTCAACCATATGCCAGGTGGACCAGATGTGAGAGAAACACATCACTACCAAATGACTCAAATACCAAAAGTACAGAAATCCCTTGCTACGTCCGAATCACTCGCCAGACAATTCAGCGCTGATTATGATGACGACGGGGAAGAATATTATTCTTCTGACTATGAAGAACAAGAGGAAATTCCTGAATTGCATCCAGATTGCCATTGTGTGTTTGATTATACTGATTCTTCGGATGAGTCTGAAGAAGATCCTGAAGAGGAAGGTGAAGAGGATCAATTTGCAGATGCAGTCGAACAAAGGACAATAAATGACAATGTCTCTAATGATCTTGATGCAGACGGTCACAAAGGAAAACAACTGGAAGTTGGGAATCAACTTTTGTCTAAGACTGAAGTAGCTGCTGAACAGGAAGTCCAACCTGACTCGCCCCTACTGTCATACGCAGGTACGTCTGGTGTCAGAACAGATGAGCAAGAAGCCATTACTTTCAATTCTTCAGATGGGCGCGATTGGAGAGATATTCCAAGGGGTAAAAATGTACGTCTAACCGAAGAAGCAGAACGCGCGTTCACTCTTGTTGAGTCTGAGGAGACTGGTAAAAGATGTAATGATCCAGCAAAAGTGCTTTCGAAGGATGTGCTTGCAAGTGTTCTGAATGATATCCAAGAGAAACCGATCGATAATGAGACAGCTCAAAGGCTGATTTACTACATCGGCTATACTATTTTGAATGAAAGAAGGGTTAGTAATATAATCAGAGGTTTGCAAGATGCAATGATTACTACTGGTAACAAGTTGTTGGAGAATTACAAAAATGAATTGGTGGCTTTAAAGGAAAAAATTAATGTTCGGGCATTGTATGATGTTTTCTTTGATCAAGTTAGGTTTCACAAAATCTTGAGACATAATCCACAAATGATGTTTGCCATTTTGGATGAGTTTTTCATGGCACCAGGTTGTAGACGTATTTCAATCTGGTTTTTGACCCATCAAAAGTTGAGCTTACCTTTGATAGAGTATATCCATGAGCTACTTGTAGGACTCCGTGGAAATTTATCACCAGAAGAGCTGGCTAAGCGCCCTGCCTCATCAAGATTTAAGTGTACAAGACAAGGAACTCTTAAGCTTTCGACCATTGAAACGTCAATGCTTTTGCACGAGTTTCTTGCCAATTCTATAGTGTATCTATCTGGAGGTGGCTCCATGGGTTCATACGGTGGTGACGGCAGCGAGAATAATAATGGCAACAACGATGGTGAAGATGAAAACGATGGCTCCAGTCCAAATAATAAACTCACTCTGGTAGACGCTAAGACGGCAAGAAGTTTGATGAAAGTTATTTGTTTGATGCTTGAGTCTTTAAGCAAACATGGTATCTTGCAAGTCAATAATCCAGAATTCAAGATGCAAATTCAAAGTTTATTGCTGCAATGGGTTGGACAAATTCCAAGCGCTCACAAATTGTTTGTTGCCTCGAATAAACCTTTCAATGTAGAGAAAGAGGAAAAACGCAAGAAGCAATTGGAGAAAGAGGAACAAGAAAATGTGTTGAAAATCGCTCAAGAGTCTTTTGAATCTATCATGAAGCTGAAGAACTCTGATGAAGGTATGAGCAAGAAAAATCATTTCCACATGATTGATATGTGTGTTTTAGATTTTGATTTGCGAACCATGGTGCTTATGGAACACCATAAGAATGGAGTTCTTATGGACCACTATCTTGATCACATCAAGGCCGTTGAAAAGTATATCCCACAAACTCTTTAATATGTATATAGATTTTTGCAAATCACTGAATGATTTAATGACAGATTTAATTATTATAAAGAGATTGAGTATTTAGTAACTACTTAGCCTTTTTTGGTCCATATTTCATCATCTAAGAAATAAAGCCAACTTAATCTGTTCCAAGAGCTAATGATACCAATAGAGCAATATATACTGTAGACCATCAGTTGTACAAACTCTAATTTCTTCAAAATCTCGAAATTCCTGCTTTCAATAGACATCATTTGAATAACTGAGGTTATTGGAGCCAGCATGAAGATGTAAATGAGGTTCAATCTGTCTAATATATACACGTGTCTTGTAAAACTTGATGAAGCATGAGTGACAGCATTGAATGAATTGAAATAAATTATGCACCAGACTAAAGTAATCAAAGCTTTGAATAACCATTCTGCTGAGCCAAAGAGTAATGGGAACAACGATACATAACCTGCCGCAGAAAGTGATTGGAATATAAATAGTAACTTACGGTTTTGAGTCACTATAAAAGTACAAGGTATTATCACTAACATGATTGCCTTTTCATGTACATGCCAGCCAAATAAGAATGATGCAAACCCACATAGCGTCAATGATCCAAGGAATCTTTCAAAAGTTGGTGATATAAATAATGGAATCAAAGACATTGCTTGATAAAATAAAGTCAATAAGAATGTAGTACGTGGTTCAATATTTGGTAAGATGAAAAATTCCACTTCCCCTACTAAACCTCTTGTAGAAGATTTTGAGTTTATCAGGTTGTCAATTGAGAAATTTGGATTGATATGGCTTACTATCTTATTAAAACCCGGTAAAGTTTGCGTTAGTTGAATTAAGACACGATCTGCAAATGAATAAACTGCCCAAATGTTTGGCGCCCAATATGCATGTGTCAAACCTCTTGAAAAAGGGAAAAGTCTTTCTAATAATTGAGGTATGACACCGTAATAGATGAAAGGACCAAATGCAACAGCTAATACGGATATCACTATAGAGCCTAATTTGAGCAAATTTTTCCATTTCACTATCTTGAGTAGGTGTATAAAACTCTTTGGAACACCAATGTTAAAATCAATACAATATGCACTTAATAAAAATACAAAGTAAGCAGGTGCTAAATATAAGAAGATATGCTTGAAACATAATAATACAGTGAAGAAAAACCCACAAAGTAAATACCTTTTCAATTTTGCAGCAACAATTGAAAAGACAAGAATACCAAAAAGCATACCATTGTACTGGAAATGAATATGATCAACAATGAACAAGCCTGGTGAAAGCACAATTGAAGATGCAATCACAAATGAGCGAGTCTTTTCAGATTTTGAAGAAGTATTGATGAACCACTGTAAAGCAATGAAAAGCACAATTTCGCTCACAATAACGGTGGATCTCTGGAAAACAATCGTCAATGTACCATAATTACCCTTCTCCACTATATCTAGACAACCATCATTTCTAACGGCCTCTGGTACAAACTGTGACAAGAACCATTCAAAATATGCAAAAAATGGAGGATAGTCCAGAGTCCATTGTGAAGTTTTCTCAATATACCAGTCTTTCAAAGGCAGTTTATTCGTTATTGCTAGCCAGTTTCTATGAACATCAAAATCGGTAGAGTGATAAGCTGGGAATAGTAAGACTTTCAGTAAAGTTGATGCAACCCATATATTCCAAAGTGAATAGTTGTAACTGAACTCATGCTTAGTTGGTGAATTTTTGTCATTGATTTGAGTATGTTCATTCTCATCAACTGAAACTTCTGAAGACATCATCTGATAGTGCCATGAGACAATGTACCCAGTCAATGATACCTTTGCATGGAGTTAAAGAAAGATGCATCTATCAGATCGTGTCTTGAAAATGAGATGTTTTGAATATACTCCGAGAGAAACAGAGTACAAAAATCGACCTTATCGACCTCAAATTAATGTTAGATCGACCTTAGTCTTTTAGAGATTAAGCGCTTATTTGCCTGTTATCAGTTGATTCTGCAAATTACACATTTTTATCGCATTGACAAGTCACGAAGTTGCACTGATGAGTGCTATTAGGACTACTCATGATGACTCTTACAAACCGAGATTTATCCTGTGCCATGATCTGTGGTTACAATCAAATCATGATTCTAACTAATAAAATAAGTTTAGACACCGCCTTTTTCATGCAATATGGACCCGTTAACGGGGAAAGATAACATATCAAATTCATGTCTAGTAAAGATGGAAGGAGTATTCAGATGGTTTTATATTAAAAATAATATATGAAAGCGTAGCACCCGAGAATACTGGAGTTTGTGCACCTCTGACTGTTCCAATACGTGCCAAAGGGGAAACTGAGATAGATAAATCCGAAAATCTATCATTTTCAGTTTCTCATAATGGAGTTTTCTTATGCGGGATTTGCATATACGATATTTTTTAATTTAACTAGTCATTTGAGGGATATATAATACTGCTAAACACCCAGATAGTACAACTAGAGTGTTTATCAACATCT
The DNA here is from genome assembly GCA_030570755.1 of Wenyingozyma methanosorbosa. Classification (NCBI taxonomy): domain Eukaryota; kingdom Fungi; phylum Ascomycota; class Pichiomycetes; order Pichiales; family Pichiaceae; genus Wenyingozyma; species Wenyingozyma methanosorbosa. Next base: position 95,877 of record JAJLWP010000021.1, read on the forward strand.
ATCACCTAACAAACAACAAACAATAAGATGTATATACCCCAACTATTTTGCTGTGGAGAACATTTTATCAGGGAATTTTGAACTGAGCGGCTTCGCTAAAGCAGAAAAAAGAGCAGGAAATGAGATGATTAATTTAAGTTTTGTATGCAACTACTTAAATTATTTTATGCTTCCTTGTCTTGTTCTATCTACTTTCTTCTTGTTTAACTAGTTGAATAATTGCATTTCTTTCATTTGATTGATTACATTTGTATTCTTATAGCAGCATCCTTACAATTAACCATTCAAGGATCTTATCAATCTCAATTGCATTCTCTAGACAGACCCTTTTTCCTTATCTGATGTCATTATAAGTGAGAGATATTCATACTTTGCCGGTCTAGTCTGATACTTTTCTTGCTCTTGTTTTTATATTTATATTATATTTATCACTCTACTGACTATATGGACACACTATACAGACAGTATTAATCTTCATATCAAAGAGAAAAACATCATATATCAACTAAGCAATTGTACAGTCAGCAATTTCTGTCCCTTCCATTTCAATTACTATACTTTATATATGCAATAATTACAAAGGATGCCTTTTACTCCTCCTACAAGGTCTCCAAAATCCCGAAATTATATCGACTCAGCTCCACATACTTCCGACAACATTGTTAATCAACTAACTCACGATTTCAACAATCTCAACACATCTGATTCTAAATCCGATAGTTCCAATGGCAGTACAACAAATACAGCATCAAATCTCCTTTCAAGAAGAAGGCGATCCTCTGATGATGATCAATTGCCTTTGTCAATATCATTTTTAAGGAAACCATCAAGATCCGGGTCCTTTGATTCAAGCAAAGTCAATGAAAAAATCATTCATGAGAATACAATACGCAATGCGCAAACGTCAAACTACACTCTTCATAATGACAATGACAGGCCTACAGGCTGGAAAATTCCTAATGACCAGAACTCAAGCTACTTCGAAAAGGGCAAAAATGGTGATTTATCTAGTCCGAACTATGCAAACAGCTCATCTGCCATATCAGATTCAACTGATAGTCTATCAATGCTCATTGATCAAGATCCGATGTCTCCAAAAGCGCAAGAAATTCTTATGCAACAGCAAAATAATCAGCAAAACAACCTAGGTTATTTCCATCCCTTGGTACGGAAAAAGTCTGGTGAATTAGTCAAATCATCTTTGAAACTGAATTCAATGTTTCAAGCATCAAAATCTTTACCTACTACTCCAACTTACAAACAGGTGCATTTTGGTGTTGATATTGATGTGAAATATTTTGATGAAAGGGATAAGCCAAAGGCTATCTCAGCTTCAAACTCTCCTGTTGCTTCCGATACTGAGCAAGATGATGAGAATGACAAACACAATGAATCTGATGAGTCCGAAGAGTATCCGAGTGAAGACGAGGATGAAGTATATGATAAACATCATCCGAACGATATCTTCTTTGTTTCACAAAACTATATATCTTCAAAAAATGTTTTTGCATTCAACAGGTTCAAGAAAGCGATAAAGAAATGGGATTTGAGCCTTCTCAACTTCCCCAAGATCTCTTATAGAGATGAGATTGATAGAGAGACTCCTGTCTTCCTGGAAAGGATATTTATAAGTGTTGACAAGACTGAACTCATTGGTCAAATTGCCGCTAAGAACTTACACTTTGAGAAGAAGATTGTTATCAAGTACACCCTCAATAATTGGCTAAAGATTGACTCAGTTGAGGCAACCTATTTACCTGATGTTCCACGTATATTGAAGAAAGCAAATTACGATAGATTTACCTTCAAGATCCCTACAGCTTTACTGTTTTCTCATTATCTGCAGAACAATACGGGTAAAGTTGACTCTGCTTCTGAGATGCCCATCAATCTACAAATGTCATTATGTATCCAGTACTTAACGCTGGGTCAAGAATTCTGGGATAATAACTCTTCCAACAACTATAATCTTGAATTTCAAAGAAGCAAATCACATGACCACCATCATCACCATCATCACCACCACCATCATAATAATCGTGAGAACGCTGGACCTCATATCAAACAATCAAGACAGTTCCTTAGAAGAACAAGGAGTAGTGATGATACCCTGCTAAGCCGCGATAGCAAGAACACAAGCTCTGAATCCACTATTAAGGTGCCCAAACCATCGTACCATGAATATACAAGTAACAACTATGATGATCTTTTCAATTATGAAGACGATTCAAACACTATTAAAAGAGAATTAACACCAACTAACAACAACGTTACTAATGAGGATATAAGCATGATCAAAGGCTTGATGACGCCTTCCAAAAACTACGACAATCTCTTTGGCTCATCGCCGCCAAACATGTCTATAGATGATAGCAACGGTAGTAGTAGCCCTGACTTCAACACAAACTCATTTTCCAAGGGTTCAGCATCGATACTGGGCTCACCAGGAACGCCAAGAGTTCACCAGGGTTACTCGTTTATGGATTCTGCTGATAAAGATAAGACAAGTTCATCTAAGATGAACAATGATGATATTGACGAGTTCCAATTACATTCATCTTCTGCATTATCCACCTCTTCGCCAGATTTGGATTCCGCAAAGGAAAGTTTTGTTTATAGTAATACTCCCGCTACAATTAGCTCAAAGAGAGCATTTATGTCACAGTTTGATCCCATTGATCCTTTGGATAACTATCCAGTTGTCGCTGGTGGTGGTCCTGATAGAAAATCAGGCGCTGATGTTGGATCTGGTAGTAAAGAAAACAACAGCCAACTGAGCGATATGAGTTATAGTTTCCCAGCTTCCTCTTCCTCCTCGTTTTCTTCGTCTGTAGCCGGTGATCACAGAATTGGCATTTTATCCAACCCAGCATCTAAAGAAACTAACCACAACAACAATGGTAACACTACTAAAAAACCCACTATTGGGAACGGAAAGAAAAAACCAGATATTAATTCAAAATCTTACCAAAATATAATCGACCAGTATTGTTTTTACAAAGGACCTAGTACTGTATCTTCTTTCTTGCAGAGCAAAGATAGCAACAATATAAGTGATACGAACCGGTCTAGATTTAATTAATTGTTTTTGTCAATATTATACCCCATATGCAATTAGAATACTTTAAAGAAGCAAATACCCGTTCTCAATCACTTATTTATTTATTCATTTTGTCCGAAATCTTTATACACTGGAGAGACGCCAGTATCATTTTTGCCATAACATTCCGACAAAGCACACCGAGCAGACATAGACAGCATCCTCGCAATGTTTCTTTTCATTTATTTATTTTATTTATTAATTATTATTACCACTAATCGCTATATTTATACTACATTTGTGCCTTTTTATCTTGTTAGATGCTGCGTGCTTTTCATTTATTTATTTATTTGTCTTTATTTATTTACTCTATATAGTCTCTTCCTCCATAAGTCTATGTCTGCTTTATTGCAATCAGCTGCCGCTTAATGTCACAGATATGTATCTCTATTATCACACGCACGTACATAAATCCGTATAATTAATCCAGTTATTTTTTTCTACTAATACTTCAAAACTTATGCAACGAAATTTCATATTTATTTACGATAGTTATAAAACTATATATACCGCATACACATATCTTACAATTTTCTCTTCTTTGATGGGTTCTCATCTTCATCAAGATCACCTTCCTCGGCATCTTCAAATACTTCGAAATCACTTATCACATCATCTTCTTCATTTTCGTACTCCTCTTCATCATCATCGTTGGTTTGATCGTATTTCGATTTCAAACCTTTCATCTTTCTAGTCTGTAATTTACTCAAGTCTTGCTTACCAACATGGATCTTGGCAACTTGATCACCCATATCATCAACTGCAACGTTCTTCTTTTCCTTATGTTGTAATTGTTTTGGAACTTTATGCGCTTCTTTTTCTAATTCTGGTGGTGCTGATTCGTGTCTACCAATCTTGAAATCAAATCTTGGACCAATTTCTTCCAATTCGACTCTTGGTAACTTTGGTTCTGCACTCTTATATGTCTTTAATTTATAAACTCTGAAATGAACAAGAGGTAATTTGGCAATAAGTTGATCCTGATCGTCTTCTTCAATGGCACTGATGGAGATAATATGCTGTAAACCGCTCACATCTTGTAATTTGGTGACTTCGCCTCTGAAAAAATCTAAGAATAATGATTTGATCTGTTTGAAAACTGGATGTGTATCGAAAATTGGTCCGTTAAAGACAAACATTGGCTTCAAACCAATTTGGAAAGTTATCTTCTTAAAATCGCTGAGTAATTTATAGTTGTTCATGATGGATAATTCAATCATATCGTATATCTTGTAGTTAAATGTTCTGATGAAAGTCAAGGTATTTGGTCTTTTCTTATTATGCGAGGAAAGTACCACTAATGAGGCATCATTCTTTTCACTGAAGAACTCTATCTTAGAAGCATCCTCAAATGGTAAAACTTCATTCTTCTTACTGAATCTCTTGATATCTGGTTTCTTCAAAGCACTCAAGTCAACCATAGCATCATGTAAAAGCTTATTTGATGTCTTACCAGGGACGAATAATGCAGTTTTCACATTTTCAACGATCTTAGGAGCTTTCTTGTCCAAGATTCTCTTTGTACGCGCGTTCTTTGGCTGTGTGTTTCTGATCATTGTGTTTGAGTTATATAAACCTGGTTCAATCGATACAGAAGTGTGTGCTAATGAACAACTTATCTGTAAATTATACGCTATCTCTACTATAAAAAAATATTAAAATAATTTTTTTTTTCTAAAATTTTTTTTTAATTTTTTTCTTTTAGGAAATTTGAAATTCCGGGTAACCTTTACCAAGGAAAATTGATTATGTCAGACAAAAATTGACAGAAAGAAATTTTTGGTGTTTATAGAGACAAGAGAAGTGAACATTTAGTCTTGTTATACCTTGTTTGGAAGCTTAGAAGAAAGTTTAGGACAAGAACAAGAACGGAACTAAGGTAGAAGTTGCGAGAAACGTTCTTTAGACAGACATATAGTATCATCGAATTAGTTTCAAATTGCAATGTCTGCTTTCACGTTTAATGTCAACAGACTCAAGTCTGATACTTTCGAGCAAAGTACGGCGAAAGATAAACAAGTTCATCAGCGAGAGGTAATAGATAATGACCTCGATGCTATGTCTGATGAGGCACAGACAGATGGATTTAGATCAACACCAATGGATACAGAGGAAAATATGAGGCCTCAGCCTGTCATTGAGCTCACAAGATCTAATCATTACAAAGTCTCCAAGTTACCTTCACTACCACATATTTTGAGATCTGATCCAGACTCGATTCTATCGGGTTATACCGACTCAAACACTATGCATTCTGTTATGGTATCTTCAAACACAATTCACATCTGGAAATACGACTCCAATGATTCAATGCCAGTGACGATATCGTTTCCATTCTCACCAAATGAGTATGGTATATTACCACAAGCTGTGCTAATCTCACCTCTTTTAGGCTCTGAAGATCCTGGATTGTTGTTAATTGATTCCATATCCGGCAAGATGGAGTACTACGAATCGATACACACTGCGCCAGCCATAGGGTTCTTGAAAAATAATAGAGCTTATGAACACATTTTGAAATTGAAACATGGTGAGTTTGTCACAATGTCAAAATTTATCGAACAAGTTGGTGTAGTAGTGGCAACTTCCACAAAAAGAGTCATTTTGATTTCATTAAGCGATCAAACAGGTAAAGTTGCATTATCCTCAATTGACGTCGTCTCTTCTCAGAAATCATTATTAGGTGGACTTTTCCATGCTACTAATTATGACTTAAAACAGTATGAATCCCAGAATAAGGTTGTCTCCATTGCAGAGGGACCAATTCAAGAGCACGGTGTTAGACAGATAGTTGTACAAGAGTCGGACGGAAAGTTGACAATTGTGGAATACAATCCAATAAGAGGAATTCTTATATCTTTTCAACAGAATATCAAACATTATCTCTGTCAGTATGTTCAAGAAATGTTCTCACATATCTCTATCACTTTCAAGATTGCTGATATCTACCCGCTTACACAGAACCCAGGTTACTATATCATATTAGGATCATTTGACAAGGATTTAACAGATGAAAATACATTGATTTTGTTCACAGTTAAGATCGATAACGATGATATCTTGATCAAATCAGTTAATCGTATAATGAGCCACGTCGCTTCAAATAACGAAAAACAACGTATCTTTATACCATCATCATTTGAAACAACAGCATTCATAGTCTCTGGAAACACAATTGTCTTAACTGATGCTTCGATCGAAACTAATGCCGAGAAATGGGAAGATTTTATCTCGTTCAAAGATCAAGTTCGTTTGATAGGTTTTGGATCTGAAAAGGACTCTAATTCAATCATTGGAATATCTGACTGTTCAGGAGTTTTGAAAATTGAGAAAATTGGCGATAATAATGAAACTAGTCAAGGTATAAGTGCTAAAGAAAATGCACATTCTTTGATCAAATCTCATATTGAACAAGCTATAATATATGAAAATGACGATCAAAATGGTGATATAAGCACGATAAATCCTTTACAATTTGAACTGAATGTTAGTTCCTTGTCATTCTCGCTCTCTGATATTGATAAAGCCATTGTAGAGTTTGCTACTGAAATACTGCAAAACAAATCTAGTTGTATTCCGCCATTTTATGTTTCAGTGAGTCAACATTTATCTAAGAGGAAAAACCTCTCGGTTAAACTAACTACATATGTTTCCAAGAATTTTCCTCAAGTTAATAATGCTACAAAGGCATATTTAATGATGCTTTGTGTCAAGATGAGTGTTGCAAGCAGATTTTTTGATGAAATTTCTGCTGAAGACAATGGAACACTATTGACAAAACTAGAAGCTGACATAAAAGCCATTGGATATTCCATCAATGATCAAAATAATAAAGATATAGATGGAGAGAACTCCTTGGTAAGGTCATTTTTCTTCAATGGAGTTAACGATATCGTAAATTTACTATCAGAATTCTTTGAGAAGGACGTTGTTGACGAAGAATTGGAAAGGAAAGCTTCTATCGCATACAATGTTTTCAAGACTGGATACTTGGACTTGGAAATGTACTTGATGGAAAAATTTGGGAATCGTGATCCTTCATTATCTCCATCCGTTATTTTCACACATACCAATCTATGTCAGTCGATCAATAATTTGTTAGTGGATTTGATTAATAGATATAAAGATTACTTGGACCACTCACAATCTTATGAATACCAAGAAGTAGCACTGGGTCTTGCTGAGGTTTTGTATTATACTTGTTATAGTATATTATCTAAAATGACTAGGTTTCGAAGCGCATCACCACAATACAAAAAGTGGGCACCGTTCATCAAGCAAAATAGACACTCATGGATACTGGTGTTTATTATCTTGAAGGAACAATATAGAATCATCGATAGAGTTGTTGAGTTTCAAGACTTGCAAAGTCTTTGCGAGTTCTTGGAGAGTGAAAGAGAATCAATCGTCGCACAAATTGACTCCTTGCAAGAAACTACTACAAAAGATGAAAACAGTAAGGAAGTGGAAATGGTCGGTCTAGATGCTAAATTGTCCAAAGTTTCGGCACTGTTTGATACTTATTTCGAGAAATTTGGATACAAATTCGCATCTACTTTATTCACATACTATGTCAACGAGGGTAAGATCAAGATGATCTTATTAGGCTTCCCAAATCAGAAACAATACCTTGAAATTTTTTTGCAAGAGAACCCTCAATATGGTTACTTTTCATGGATCAGGTCATTATTGGATACGGATTACCTCAGTACGGCTCAAACTTTACTCAACTCATACAAAATCGATAAGGATGAAACGTATATCAATAAGAAATTACAGGTAAACATTGCCAAATTGTCAGTTATTGCTTTGCAACAGAAACAAAATAAAGCAGTTTCTAACGAAGTACTCGATGAGATCCTTGATGATATCTCATGTAAGAACGGATTATTGGATTTGGAAAAAGTATGCCATGAAGCATTACTTTCTACTAAAAACGAGTTAACTGAAGCAGCTATTGCTAATATAATTGATCAATACTCCACAGGTGGTAAATCATACGAATTTGATATCTTGAAAAAAGAGTTGCTTGTATTGGGTGAGCAAAAAGTCATGAAGATCAACGAAATAGTGGATATTTTGACACTGCTCAGATTTGAAGAGTTTTCCAGCATGGAGAGATTTTACGATGCATTCAAATTGATTGCCATCTATGAGAACTCAATCAACCAAAATGTCTCAGCAAGGTATCTCGAGATTTTGCAGAAGTTTATATGGCGTAGATTGATCTTGAGCACAGACTGGAATCAGTTTATCAGCGGTGCGAAAACCAACAATGAAGCTGAACTCGTTGAAAACTTGTCAAAGTCTGTGTTCTACCAAACTGTTAAGAAACTGATAGACTCTCAATTTATTGACTTAAGCAACGATACTTCTTCATTGATTAAAGTACCAGACTTCAAAGCATTAGACTTGTCATCAGATGACTGGACAACGTACCGTGACTTAAGCGACAGAGAAGAATGGTCAATTAACTGGAAAAGTTTCAGAGGTGCTATTGAAGAAGAAGAGAAATCCGTTCGTGATTTGGTAGCTTCAAAGAAAATTGATGTTTGGATTTACAATATTTTCGATTCTATGAAATAGGAAAATACACATGTTAATATTATTATATGTAAATTAAACAATAAATAATTGAAATAAATAGATAGATAGATTACTCTGTATGAACTAGTCATTAGTTATGTAGAGGTAAAGCGGACTTTGTGCGTGGACTGTATTGCACTTGCCTGTACGTGAGTCTATATGCTCATAGTATATGAACCTGGACATTCGCGTACGCTGGCCCTGGCCCTGCCTCTGACCTAATTTCATTCCGATCCGGGTTGCATCTCAAGGATCAGTGAATAGCTACATTTTCCTCAACTAGCTTCAACTTCAGCTTCCTGCGCTTCCTCATCTTGCTCTTCTTCATTAGGGATGATAACCTTCTCACCATTCTTACTCAATGCGAGTCTAATAAGTGCCTGCGGAAGGGCTTCACCCTTATCGAAATCCTCATTGGTATAGTTCAAAACACCAGACTGCGCCAAATGAATAGACCTCACAATATTCGACCAATTTGCCGCAACTGATGCAATTGATTTATTCTCTTCGTTCAATTTCGATAGATTTTCACTTAGATCAAGCAAAGATTGATTTATTCCAAGGGTTAAGTTTTTGATAGCTGTTAGATTTTCTAATTCTTGTCTTTTTTTCATAACTTTCAGCTGTAAGGGCGTAGCTGTACCCATGGCTCCTACTTCTGAATACTTTGACATGTTGGTGGTGGGTTGACTAGTATGATAAAGAGGTTTACTTAGATAAACGACGCGTGGAGAAGTACCCCCAAAATTTAAAGAGACTTTTCTGTCTCTGTGTGAAACTTTTTTTGAGTCTCACACTACAATTTAAATTATATGTAAACAAAAGAGTTATAAGAGGTAAACAAGAGATCTTACTTATCAATTGTAACATAAGACTGACAATTGTACCTAGCATCAACACAGATACGAAGCAGGAAAGGCCATGTATTATGGCGAGACAAGTGAATAAATTACCTATAGGAGTATCACCAGACCAATCTTTCTCTTCCTCATCAAGGCCGAGTTCATCAGAGAATCAAAATCCTAGCTCAGAAGAGAACAATAATAACCAGATAGGTTCAATTCCATATTCTATTAGCAGGCGTAGTAGTTTTAGCGGGAATAGTAGCAGTAGCAACACTAATAGCAGCAGACCAAGTAGTAAGAGCAGTGGTAGTACCAGTGGTGCTGAGATAGTTAGCTTACTCCGAAAGAAATACTTATTACAAAACAAAGAACTGGCAAAGACGAATTCAGAATTGATGATGAAAGTTAATGACTTAGAGAATAAAGTGCGTCAATTACTCAAGGAGAATTTGCAATTACAACATAATCAGATCAAGTCAAGTGAGAAGAGCAAAGAGAAGTTAGAGAATATAGTCAATACTCTAGAGAGGAATATCGTTGCGCAGTTCACTGATATTTTTAAAGTGTTTAGTGATATAAGACAAGAGGAAAATTTACCCGAATCATCGCTAAAGTTATCAAGTCTCAATAGCTCAAAGGCAATTGATAAAAGAGATAATGAGAGCTGTTCAAGTGTAAATACTCAAAGCATACCGAAGAATATAAACGAAGCATGGCCAAGTTCAGAGGCCGAGAGCAGGAGAAGTTCCTCAACGGGTAGAAGGAAATCATCAAGAAGAGAAAGCTCGTTGTTTTTTCAGAACCATGAAAATGCAATTGAGAAATTAGAGGTTGTGAATCCAGCGATACATAATGACAGAGAGCAATCTGAAGAGTACACAAATCAACCATCAACAACAGCGCTTAGCGATGAACAAAACATACAAACGGAGAACCATGACTTACAACAAGATTTCGAGAAGGAATTGTACATAAAATCAAACAAGCAGAACGTAACAGATTATTGCATACCGGAGGGATCACAAGAACAGAGTGATACTTCCGAGTCAATGGCTACAGACTCAAGCGACAGCAGTCAAAAATCCTCTCAATCGCCAGTACCCAGTACTAAAAAACACAGCAAAACACCGATCAAGAGACCAAAGAAACAAGCAGATGAGATTCATAGCGCTATTAAGAAGAAGAATGCTCAGTATAAGTATCCGCCTAGTGGGTTAGATGTGATGCCCTCTTCACCATCATCTATTTCATTATCACTGATGGATCCTTTCAAATCTAAAAAAATAGGAGTGAGAAAGAGCAAAAGTCAACAATCTAAACCTGACTTCGAAGTGTTCAATGATATGAAAGAAGTTGAAGATGCTGCTAAGTCAATTGAGAAGTACGTACCCGCTAAACCAGTTGAACCTGTAGTGTGTCTTGAACCTCCTCAGGAGAACGTTCAAGAAGAAGAGAACTACCGTGAGTCATCTTCAACTACATCTACGTCATCTTCCGCTTCCCCTCCTGCTCCTGAATACGAAACATTAATACGTCCTTCGAGAAAGAGAAAATCCGTGAATTACGCATTACCTTCCTTGAGAACCAAGATGAGAAGATCATCTGAGAAATTCGTAGACGCTGTGATAACCGATGATGAGTTGAATCAGGAGTATAGGAAGAAAGTGCCTGTTGTCAAGGATGAGCACAAAAGCCCCGGTGATAATGAGACTAGTCAAAATAGGAAAGTATTAAGTGATACTACTAATTTAATCAGCACTGATACAAAAGATTTCAATCGCAGTGAAAGGCGGAAAAGCATGGTGTTAATGTATAAGCGCCGTCGTAAATCTTTATTGCTCAAAGCTGATGAAGATAGTACGAATTCAGACGAGAAGGAGAACGTAGAGAGTGGTAATACTACTAATAATAAAGATGATTTACTAAATCAGAAGTCCACCATCACCACTGCATCTACATCTTCCTCTCGCCGTCATAGCATGATGTTATAATGATACATAAAATAATTAATTAATATTAATGAAAGGTATATATATTTATTACGAAGATTAAACACTCATTTTCATCTTTATAGGACCATAAGGGTTATAATCCACAACTTCAAAATCTTCAAATTTAAAATCATCAATATTTGTGACTTTCCTCTTGATCACCAACTTTGGAAACTGTCTTGGTGTTCTTGTCAATTGTTCTTTAAGTGCCTCGACATGATCACAATAAACATGAGAGTCACCCATTGTATGTATGAATTCACCAGATTCCATATCTACTACTTCAGCGATCATTTTCGTTAATAATGCATATGAAGCGATGTTGAAAGGAACCCCCAAACCCATATCACATGATCTTTGATACATTATGCAGTTTAATTCAGGTCTTTTATCTTTTGGGAATGAGACGTAAAATTGACAAAAGACATGACATGGAGGCAAAGCCATATCTTTGAACGCTGGTGGATTCCAAGCACTTAATATTATTCTTCTATCGTATGGGTTTTTCTTAAGAGTCTCGATGATCTTAGCTAATTGATCATAACCCTGACCTGTGTAATCAGTATGGCAGTCCTTGTATTCAGCACCAAAATGTCTCCATTGGAACCCATACACTGGTCCTAAATCACCTTCTTCTCTATGAGTCAGACCAAGAGAGTCTAAGTACTCTCTTGAACCATTACCTTCCCAGATCTTAACACCTTTTTCACTCAATAATTTACCATTGGTAGAACCTTTGATAAACCAGAGTAATTCATGCAATATACCCTTCATAAACACTTTCTTAGTGGTTAATAATGGGAATTGTCCATCTCTCAAGTTAAATCTCAGTTGTGGTGGAGCAAATATTGAGTAGGTACCAGTACCTGTTCTATCAGGTCTGTGTTCACCTTCATCGATAATACGATTGCATAAATCGAGGTAAGCTTGTTCTTCTTTGTTGACAAAGCCCTCCTCTGGGGTAGCCGGTGCTGGTGATGTGGTCATGATGTACTTTATCAGAGGTATATAACAGTGCCATACAACTACTACTAAACACCGATAAGTAAACAGACACGAAGATTTTATATAGAGACGCGTTTACTAGGGAAAAGCGATCTGATCTGAAATAGTTACCCTCCCACAACAATTACCAGTGTAACAAAACTGTATTTTTCCAAAAGCTTCAAGAATAAAAACACATCCTTACCCCTCAAACACAATCAAATACACCCCCCACCTAAGAAACAGATTGACTTTTCAAATGAATCTGATTGGCTGAAATTCTCTCTCAGTGAGAAAGAGTGAAAGTAGTGCGGTGAGCCAATGGGTTTATTACTATGCTGTTATTAAGATTGAAACTGATTGGTTGGTTTTATATGGGGGTTTATATGGTTATTTTATATAGTTATGTTATACTAATAGTGGTATAGATGAGTTAGTTATGAACTGTAGTATCTGATTATGTAGTAATTGTAATTGTAGTAGTAATCATAGTATATAAAAATAGTAGATAAATCACTATAAAAAAACTCACCCAATTGTGCAACTGGAAAACAAAATTTTCTTTCTTTTTTTCCTCTTTCAATTTGTTAGCAGAGAGAGAGAGAAATTGTAATTTGTTTTCATCAATTTTCTACTACTGTTTGAATAAGATTGTTATTTTACATAACTTACTTGTTTAACCTTTATAGAATTCAATTAACTAATATTAGTTGTTAGAAGTAAATTCAACTATCATTTATATTATTCATAAGATGTTTTCTCAATTTAGTTCTGCTGCTTTAAAGCGTTCTATCAATGTTGTATGTATTGAAGTATCGAAGATTCAAAGATTCAAGGTGGTCGTGATGAATTGGTGTGATAGTACCTCATGATCATTAAGTTATACAATTCAATCTTTCAATTAAACCACTGGTTAATCATTCCAATAGACAATCAATCAGTCAATCATTAGTTCAATCAACAGGTCATATCATATCATGAGACCATATACCCAATCATTCAATCATTGAATCACTCACCCTCCCTACCTGAGTCAACTTCCGACAATATATACTAACTTTAACTCCCTTTAATCCAGAGAACCTTTACAAGTTCAACAAAGAAAGCTGAAATTAACCCAATTATGAAAAAATTCATCAATGGTACAATTGCAGCAACAGGTTTAACAGCAGCATATATTTTATATCAAGATTCTCAAACTGCTCAAGCAATGACTGCAGCAGAACATGGTTTACATTCACCATCATATGGTTGGTCACATAATGGTATGTTTGATACATTTGATCATGCTTCAATTAGAAGAGGTTTCCAAGTTTATAAAGAAGTTTGTGCTGCTTGTCATTCATTAGATAGAATAGCTTGGAGAGAATTAGTTGGTGTTTCTCATACAAATTCTGAAGCAAAAGCAATGGCAGAAGAATATGAATATGATGATGAACCTGATGATGAAGGTAATCCAAGAAAGAGACCAGGTAAATTAGCTGATTATATTCCAGGTCCATATGCAAATGAACAAGCTGCAAGAGCTGCAAATCAAGGTGCTTTACCACCTGATTTATCTTTAATCGTTAAAGCAAGACATGGTGCTTGTGATTATATCTTTAGTTTATTAACTGGTTATCCTGATGAACCACCAGCAGGTGTTGTATTACCACCAGGTTCTAATTATAATCCATATTTCCCAGGTGGTTCAATTGCTATGGGTAGAGTCTTATTTGATGGTTTAGTTGAATATGAAGATGGTACCGAAGCTACAACATCACAAATGGCTAAAGATGTTACTACTTTCTTAAACTGGGCTGCTGAACCTGAACATGATGAACGTAAGAGATTAGGTGCTAAAGCTTTAATTGTTTGTACAGGTTTATACTTCCTTTCAGTCTGGGTTAAGAAATTCAAATGGACTCCAATTAAACATAGAAAAATTACTTTCAACCCACCAAGAAAATAAGTTAAATTGACCAAGTCGAAGTCAACTTACTTATTATTCAATCTAGACAAAATTCATCACACAAAATAAACAAACAAACATAAACAATAAAAAAAAAGATTACAATAAAAATTTAAAAAACAGTATTTTAAAAGAATATTATAAAAGTATAATCTAATCCTTTCTTTCCATTATACTTCTACTACTTATTTCTCTCATCTGTTTCCTATCACTTCATTACAGAATAAAAAAAAAAACTGCATTCCAATAGCTAAACCTAACCCGACTAACCGACTGTGTACATACTTTGTCTTTCCCCCCTTAACCTTTAAAGAATGAGTGATAGAACAGTAGAATATAAGTTATGTTGAATATTACTGTTAAATTTTACACAAAACCTTTTATATATTATGTACTACAGCATTAAAATACAATATTATGCTCTTTCTGTTAGTTTTATTTGGTGTAGTGTAGTGTGTGAGTTTTTATGACATCGATGAGTGTTGTGGTTTTTTAGCGATGTTACATCCTTGCACTTGTTAATAGAAATTTAAAGTAAACAAAAAGAGTTGGTAACACGGGTATTGTACTTGTGTGAATAGTTGGTTGGTGGTATAGAAATAGATCTCTATACTGGTTATAGCAGTTGAACTTCACAAACTTGAGTAGTTTTACAAGAAGTATATACAAGCATAAAAAAATGGAAACAGACGTAATAGAACAGCAGGGCCCTATTACCCCAGCTGAAGGTCAATCAGATCTAGGACTCATCGCAGAATCAAACATACAAGACCCAGAACTCAATAGTATACCCCCACAATCAGTAATAACATCAGCGAATAACAATTTCATATCAAGTATAGATCACTTACCATGTGATATAGTACGATCATTATGGATGATTCAGGGTCTGAATTTACGAATCGATAGATTGAAATCAGAAGTCAATGACAAAGAATTTACTAAACATACATTACTACAACACAGAGAGAAAGTATTGAAGTACTCAAACGAGTCAAAGACTGAATCAGGACACTTAATATTGAAACTACAAGAACATCGTGCTTTTTTAATGGATGATTTACAAATAGTTGAGTTTTTGGAATCTACTAGACAGAATCAGAAAAGTATCGATGACTTTCATAAGTTCAAGAGGAATTTTCTTGCGAGTGTTTCAAGTAAGAGACTAGCTGAATTAGATTCGGAAGATGAGATTGATCTAGTAGACAACAGACAAAAGGAGACTAAAGTACTAAAGATTTCATCTACACCTTCACTCTCTACAAACTCAACACCTGCTCCAAAATTAAAATCCACATCTCCAAAAGCACCTACTATAAAATTAATAATCCCTAAGAAACCAGCTCACAAGAAACAAAAGACAGTCAAGGAAAAACCACCAAAGGAAGAACTCATACCTATACCAACACCACCTTTAGAGGAAGAAGAAGAAGACAAAGAAACATACTGTATTTGTAATGGACCCTCCGTTGGTAAGATGATTGCATGTGATAACCCTAAATGTAAAATCGAATGGTTTCACTATAAATGTGTGAACATCACTGTGGAACCAAAGGGTAAATGGTTTTGTCCTGATTGTCGGTCAAAACTAACTACCAAGAAACGTATGAAATCACGAAAAGGTAAATACGGCGGTCATTGGTAAGTAAAGTGTATAATTGTATATTAATGGATAACTGAAGTCCCATAGTCATTTTTATAAAAGGTAAACATGAGATTTATAAGGATTTCTCACAGCCGTGAATTTTTTTTTTTTAGTTATATGTCTGTAGATCATGTTTTTCAGGTATGGAGTAATTGGTGCATATATATATAGTCTATGTTATGGTGTAGTCTATGATATTAATCAGTATGAGTTTGTACCTAAGCATGCATACAAGATGTTTGGAGTACGAGTAGTAAGAAATTCACAATGTTTTAGAAACATAATGTCATTGAGATTTTTCTCACAAGCTACAATTAAGCAAATAGCTAGACCTATGTTAATTACAATGGACGCATACGATACAATATACACACCAAAACCAAGCATTCCTGAACAATATACCAAGATTCTCCTATCAAATCACCTATTCCCACAAGGGGACTATTACAAGATCCACTCCTTAGTGACAATGTACTATCCTATTCAATTCAAGAAATGCTACAAAGAGTTCCCAAATTACGGGAAGTACTCTAAAGTTGATGTGAAATTGACTTCTAACGTTCCTGGTCAGAAAGAAAGTTTAAGTCAGATGATGACTGTGTATCAGTTCTGGGAGAAAGTGTTGACGGGATTAGTCGGGGAGTTATTCAAAGCTGAACTGGGTGACTTATCGCACACTGAACTTCTCCAGGCTATTGATTCCTTGGATGTAAGCGATGATGTAAAGAACAAATGGATGACAGAATCAAAAGCACAGAAAGAATTAGTGATACAGGAAATATCTAATTGGAAAAGCATGAATGATCTTCGATCAAGAAGAGCAATTGATGAAATCATTCTCAAGTTCAGTGAAAAATCAGCATACTGTATCTATCCTGACCTCATCCCTTTCTTACAATCCTTATCCCAATCAATACAAATAGTCATCGGTTCTAATGCCGATAAAGGTGTCACTAACTTAATCATTGATGAATTTGAGCTCGGTGATTATTTCAAAATCGGACAAGAAACAGGCAGTGGAGTATATTTATCATACGACTTAGACGTCTTAAAGCCAAGTCCCGAGTTCTTTGAGAAAGTCGTCAAGGACGTATACACCAGACTTCAACCTCAGGATCAAACACTTGAGCAATTCACGTCTAGGTCCTGGCATATTGGCGATGAGTATGAGAAAGACGTCAAGGGTGCGTTAGAATACGGAATGAATGCCGTGTTGATCGATAGACCAGGCATATACCATGAATTCCCTACACATGCACCATCATTCAAAAGGGAATCCGATAATTTCTACATAATCAACGATTTACGCGTCTTACCTAAACTCTTTAATATGTAATAATACTAATAATAAATTGCCAAAAAAAAAATCAGAAACAAAAACAAAAACACACTATGTATGTATGTATGCATGTATGTATGTATACATTTACAAAATCATCCAGACACAAAGACCAATAAGAATACCCAAGACCAAAGCTGTAACAATACCAGCACCTGCTTTATCTTTATTTTTCACTGTTAATTTATTAGGATTTGTACTTGTTTCACCAGTTAATCCAGCAGTAACATCACCTTCTGAAGAACCACCATCATCTGCGGTATATGGAGCTGGTCTTTGATCAATTAATACATTTTGAACAATTTCAAGTGCTGAGATTTGTTCACCTAATCCATACCATCCATCCCATCCACCATATGACCAATTTAATCCACAAGTGACACCATCAGTACCTCCTGAGCAAGAAAGAGCAGCACCTTGAGCAGATTTAGTTATTACTGTAAAGATTTGATCATGTAAACTAGGAACTAATTTAGCTGTTAATCCTAATGTTCTTGAAAAGATAGATTTGAATGATCTTTGATCAGTATTACAATTTCCTGATTCTTGACATAATTCATAAATAATTGAATTGTTTAAAAATGTATTTGAAATACCATTCCATAATTGTGTTGCTCTAGTTTCCCATTCTGATTCTTCTGTATAATTATACATATAAGCACAACCAGCTAATACAATACCATAATTATATGTCCATCTATTTGTATCAATTGTAGAACAATTATCATCTGATATATCAGCACCATCATAAACTTGATATGCATCTGAACTTAAAGAAATGAATTTAACATCATTTGTCAACCAATCCCATACAGTTTCAGCTGTATCTGCATATGTATCATTAGAAGTATACCTTGCTAATCTAGCAGCCATATGAAATAATCCACCATTAGAAATTGTATTCTTATAAGAATAACCTGAATTCCATGTGAAAATTTGCCATCTTAAACCACCACCACAATTATCAGAATCCCATCTAGCCCACATTGTATTATAAACAGCTTGAGCAAGTGCTAACCAACCAGGTTCACTATTTTCAGAATTTTCATCGATATCATCAGCTGAATCAGCTAATGTACCAGGATTAGTAAAATTTCTTTCAGCACAACCCATTACTGCAATCCCCCATAAAGCTTGATCATCATTACCTTCAGTCATTGATTGATTAGAAGGGATATAATCATAATTTTCACCTCTTTGATGCATAAGTGCATCATATATTAATTGTTCATAAGTATCATTTTGACAAAAAAACCAAGTATCTACAAGACCACCAATAGCTTCACCTGCTTCCCACCAATAATATGGTGTTTGAAACATACCAACAGTACCACCATATCTAATACCTTCATAATAATCCATTATACCATCGATAATTTTTGTTGCTCCATTACATACTGATTCTTGTGAATCGACATCTAAGTCGAAAGCAGTTACCAGTATAGTTGACATCAACGTTAACAAAATAATTTCAAACTTCATCTTTGTTGTTTGATATTACTTAGTGTGTTTTGCTTATTGATCAGTAAGT
The DNA here is from genome assembly GCA_030570755.1 of Wenyingozyma methanosorbosa. Taxonomy (NCBI): domain Eukaryota; kingdom Fungi; phylum Ascomycota; class Pichiomycetes; order Pichiales; family Pichiaceae; genus Wenyingozyma; species Wenyingozyma methanosorbosa. The sequence goes on from JAJLWP010000021.1 coordinate 114,849, forward strand.
TGTAAATCTGAAGAAGGTATGTATGTAGTAGTAGTAAATGAAATTTCAATGCTTTAAATCAAATCAAATCAAATCAAACACACCCACACACACACAGTTTTAATTTTTTTTTCTCAGTGTGCAGTACGAGAATTTGCAGGGGAAAAAGATAAACAATAGCTGTTTCAATATCTGATGTGTTTCTAATAAGAATTTACAAAGTAGGGATGGTGTGTGTTAATTACTATTGGTATTGGTATTGGTAATAGTTAATACAATGCTTGACTAAGTATATAGTGTGATATCTACTATGTATGACAAAAGCTTAGATAATTTCAGTTGAGCCTAACCTACCCGGGGCTGTGCCCCTTTTTTTCATTTATTCATTTATTCTATTTATAAACTACTAACCTAACAACATAAATTATTCATTACAAAACTACCAAATTTAACATCTTTATCGAAATAAACTTTGATTAACATTGTCAAGAACTCTAAATCTTGATTAGAGTATGGATCTAGTCCCATTTCATAAACATCTCTGTTCTCAATATACAATGTTGAATTAATCAGTGTTGTTTCATCATTATCATCATTAGGTTTGTTCCCTGCTTCTAATTCATCTGTATACTCACCAGATTCATTATTTTTAATCAATGATATAATCATTGAGAATATCTTAATAGTTAATTTCTGGAAATATCCAACTAATTCAACAACTTTATCTATCTTTTCTATATCTGTAATCAATGATGATGAATTACCTAGTTCTTCAAAATTTGAATTATTTACTGGTTCATCAACACTGAAAATTGATCTTACTTCTTGCTCATCATTACAACAATCATTATTATTATTATCATCTAATTCATCATTAATTATACTCGATTCACCAGCTGATGCCCACCATGTGAACCCACTCCATATAAATTCTCTTATTGAAACTGATTCTACCATTTGATCATATGGAATCTCTACTACTTCTACTACTTCATCTAAGTATTTTGAATTTAGGTAGTTAAACCTCTTGTAATCTCTCTGAGTTGAAAGTAATTTCTTCTCAGTATTTATATCTTTTAATTCAGGTACTTCAAATTGATTTTTTTTCAAAACAGGTAATTTAACAGCATAATCAAACAATTTTTTCTTCTCTAATAGTATTAAATCAGTTGTAGAAGCTAAAATACCTGAATTCATTTTAGTCAATTCAGGAATATCATTAATAATCACATTATACAATGGTTGAATACTTTGTAAGTTTTCAATATGATTATTAAATTTCTTCAATTCACTAGCTAATTCCAATGGTATTGAAGATATCAATGAAAGACAATAAATAAATTTAGAAAAATCTTGTATCTTGTAATGAGTTTCTTCTTTCAAATTATCATCATCATTATCACCATTATTATCACCACTCATATTTTCTCTCTTTGTATAAAAGACTATTTTCTTTCTCAATAATGAAAGTTTCCATAAATTAAATACTAATGGTCCCAAGTCCTGAATTAAATCAAATAAAGATAAAATCATATGATCATTTGAGTTCAATAAATGTTTATTTGAAGTATCTTCTATCAAAGGAGATTCAGGTTCTTTATCTATTGAATTCTTAGTTGATAAATTCTTTATTATTTTTCTAAATTTCATTGAATTTTCATTATATTTGTAAATTAGGAAGAAGTTATCCAGACTACTAAAGTTCAATTTACTCTTATCCTGATTTTCACTTACAAATTTCTCAAGTAAGTCTTTCAATAAAGTATGATAGTTCCAACAAGAAGCGTATAACTTTGGTTTAAATCCCGTCTGTAAATGTACTGGATCAATTAAGATCGATAAAGAATATATTTGTAAATCAGCTCTTACAGACTCTTTATTATTAATAAAACAAGACAATCCATAATATTTCACTTCACCTTTATCAAATACTGTGAATTGTATAATATCATTTTGAAAATAGTGTAAGCTTGAAGGTAATGATTTAAATTCTATCTGTAAGTCATCATTAGTTATTTTATTAATATTTTTTGAATATATTAATGAATAACCTTTTAATACATCGAATTGTGATAGATATAGACCTGATATAGGGTATAATTCAGTCATTTTGAGTGTTGATTAGAGTATTTCAAGTTGAAGTTGATATGATAGATCATCTATAGAATACCAAGTACAGCAAATACATGGTGATATAATATACCCTGGTCTGGTTGAATAGGCTATTTTATCTGATTACATAATCAATTTTAAAAGGGGAAAATTTGGATTGCCCAATTGGGAAGTCCAAAAATTTCCTCTTTTGGTTTTTGTGGTGGGAAGTGAAATGGTTTGACTCTTCTCTTTTTGGCTATTTAAAGTGAGTTACTCTAAGTGACAATGACAATGACTTGATTGTAACTTATCTTATCTATTAGTATTAGTACTAGTATTAGTATTAACACTAGTAGTTAATAATACTTATACTAATCACTCACAACTGTAATCTATAAGTAGAGTAGAGTAGAGTAGAATATGAGATAATACTACCTACCACCCTACTCACTCACTGACCCAGCCACATAGATAAGCCAATCACTCACCTTATCAGAGATAAACTGATAAAATTGACATTTAATTTGACAGATAAAATTATGTAATTCAATTTAATTTTACAATTTGAACGTGGTAATTCATTCATTTACTTATCTCTTTACTCTAATTCATTTTCATTCCATTTCATATATATTATTTACATTTCCCTGTTTTCAATTTGTTATACTATAATATACTTATACCTCTTTTTATTATATCAATAACTAAAATGAGCAGAATTTTTAAAGAACACTATATTGATAATCATTTATCATATTCAAAATCAATTGATTTAATTCCATCTACAATTGATTGGAATGAATATTTCCCTGTATTAAGGGAGGATTCTAGTACTGCTAGTACTACTACTACTACTACCACTACTTCTAGTATCACTACCACTGATAATAAAGACAATTTACTCAATACACCACCATTATCATATACATCAGACTCAAATTCATCATTAATTACTACTCCAAATTTAGACTTAAACTTAAACTTAGACTTGTTTAATGTTGATTTAAGTAATGTGGAAATAGTCGATGACACTAATAAAGAAGAACAAGATAAATTTATTACAAATTTATTTACAAATGAATATGATATTATTGAAGAATTATATGATTCAAATGAAGATGATGATAATAAACATATTAATCATTCAAAAATAGTTAAATCTCCTCAATTATTGAGTTCTAAAATTGAAGTTATATCTATATCACCTAAAGAGATAGTCAATGTTAACACTACAACTAATACAACAACTAATACAACAATTGAATCACATAAGAAAAGAATTTCAGATGCAAGATTATCACTCAATGATTTAAGTAAAGTACTCAATTTAAACAACAATATAAAAGAAACACAATTACGTGAAAAGAATATACTTAAAATACTTAAAAATGAGTTAAAATTCCCATTAGGTGAAAAGACATGGATTAGAGATACACCATTAAATGAAAGAATTTCAATTATAAATGAATTACATAATTTAGTTGAAACTAATTATAACTATGGATATTCTAGAGAGATTTTAGAGACTGTTATTAGAAGAGCTAGTTATTATATGATGCAAGGAAGATTGAGAAGAGAACGTAGAGCTGAGAGAAAGAAATTAGTTAGTTGAGTTGAGTTGAGTTGAATTGATCAACTGATAACAAAACACTACATGATATACTATAATATACCAAAGAAAACCCCCCTAATTTACTATTTATTTATTTATTATTCTATTTATTATTATTTTAATATGAACAAACTAAAGCCAATTAGTTACATTGTAAAAGATAAATTTAATAAGGAGATTACCGAGAAATTTCTATTGTTCTGTCTTGTTCTGTCTGTCAAAATTTCTATTTATTTTGTCACTTAAATGGAGCCCTCTCATTGGTCGATCAACTCGATAAGTCTCAATTTTAAACAATATGGACACATCATGTGACTACATCTATTACAATCATATCTTGATACTATTGATGATTTAGTTATTAAATTATCTAATATCTTATCGTAATCATAACAATCATCTAGTTGATATATCTCAAAAACTTGTAAATCCCCAAAAGTATTACCACATTCACAACACAACCATTGTATAATCTTATTCTTATCTGATTCACTTAGTCTATCTCTATTAATTAATTTTAGTATACTGTACTTCTTCTCTGGCTTATCTTTTCCTTCTTTTCCTTCTTTTCCTTCTTTTCCTTCATTAACCTCTGTCAATTTACTAAATGTGAAATTTTGAATTTGATTTGGTGTAGCTGGTGGTGTAATCACTTCTGATGGTGAGAATACTTCATTATCTCTCTGATCTTTACCCTCTTTATCTCCTATCCTACTAAACTTATAACTCATACATGATGAAATATCTATATCTAGCTTTAATCTATGTTTCTTTGACTCTCTTGAACTAGTAGTAGTAGTAGTAATATTTGACTTATCTATCTGATTATGTACTATACTCATTACTCATTATCATTGAAATAGATTACAAGAATATATATAAATTACATTCTGAATTACAGGATCCATGTCTATATATAAGATAAGTTGTTCAACAGCAAATTCTTCTTCTTCTTTCACTTAACTTAACTTTAAAATACAATAAAATACAATGAAAGCAATCAAACTCGTTATAAAGTGAGATGTTCTAGATTTCTTTTTTAGTAGGTAAAGGGTCTATTCTGGTGTATGGAAGTTCTAGACTCTTTTTTCTCTTTTTTAGTATTCACACCAGAGACCTACAAGTATATACTGAACTAGAATTCAACATGTAAATTTAAATGGCGAAATCTTTAAGTATGGTAGGGTAGGACTATATACCTTGTACTATACTATACTATACAAATTGACTAAGATTCAAAAAGTATAATGAACTACGACGAAGACGATATAAATACTTACTCAGATGATGAAGAATTCAATGAAGATAATTTAAACGATGATGAATATAATCAATTATACGATAATTTGAAAATTATAAAACCAAAATTAACTACATCAAATCAGAGATATAATATAGATGAATATGAATTGAAAAAATTACTATGGTTGAATTACTTCAATGTTGAAGATACATTAATGGAGATTAAAGAGAATTATAAAGGTATGTTTAAAATTTAATTTTTTATTTAGTGGTATTTTATCATTCAGTTTATTTACTCCTTTATTTTCATTATTAATGTTCTTTTGATCTAGAGATTCTAATACGCTTTCATCTATTAAAATAGCTATAACAATTGAGAATTCACGCTCATCGAAATTGAAAGATTTACTAGCTGCTAAAAAATTGGAAAAGTTAAAGAATGAGACTACTATTAAGACTACTATTACTGAACCTAATACAAAATCAAGTAAATTAGCTGCTTTGATTAAGAGTAAGAGTGAGCGTGAACGTAGTATTGGTACTGCTAAAACTACTACTACTACTACCACACCAACTACCACTCCAGCAAAAGGACTAGCTGGTTTATTAGCCAGAAATAAACCAGAAAAGAGTGTTCTACCAAGAAAAAGAATACGATCTATATCAAAGGATCAATTTAATGAAGAGGTACCAGTGGGAGAATTACCCATTAAAGCCAAGCAACCAACAACAACAACAATAACTAAAAAACCAAAATTTGTATTCACACCAATAATACCAAAATCTAAAATTAATTTCAAAATAATTTCTAATGACTTTAAAAACTGCAGTATATTGACGCAATTCTTTATATTTGATGCCTTGAATGATAATTATTATTACCCTATTGATGAAAAGCTTAATATGCTTAAAGATACTAACATTGATTCAAATTTAGCTACGAAAATCAAACAAAATTTCACAAAACCAAGTCCTGATGATTCTATACTTAATGTCAGAAACCAACTTGATTCCATAACGAATAACGTTGAGAGTATGAAGATTGAAGAACCGGAGGCACAGGAGAAAGAGAAAGAAGATGATTCAAAGTTGAATTTGTTAGATAGACAAAAAATTATCGTTACTAAACCTAAGCAAAAAATTGATCTTGAAAGAGAATTACAACTCAAAAATGAAAAACCATCATTATCTGCTGTTTTTATAGGTCATGTTGATTCAGGAAAGTCTACTATTGTTGGTAGATTACTCTATGATTTGAAAATAGTCGATTCTAAGACCATGCATACTTTGACTAGAGAGAGTGAGAATTCCGGGAAAGCTTCATTCTCATTCGCTTGGATTATGGATCAAACAGATGAGGAAAGACAACGTGGTATCACTATCGATATAGTACAGACTCAAATCCAAACTGCTAATTCAAATTTCATTTTAATTGATTCCCCAGGTCATAAAGATTACGTCCCACAGATGATCAATGGTGTTTCTCAGGCTGATATATCTGTACTGATAATAGATTCAGACACGAATGCATTTGAAAAAGGATTCGATATACAAGGTCAGACAAGAGAACATATTATGATTTCTAAAAATCTTGGTATTGAAAAGTGTATTATATTGATTAATAAAATGGATAAAATTCAATGGGATAAAGAGAGATTTGAAGAGATAAAACAATGGTTGACAGATTTTTTAGTCACTGAGATAGAATTCAAACGTGAAAATTTGAAATTCATTCCTACTTCTGGATTTCTGGGTGGTAATGTCGTGAATAAGGAGACTTCTAAATCAGCTAGTTGGTACAATGATAATACCCTTATAGAGGCATTGGAAGAGGAAAATAAGTTAATCAATGCGAAAACCCTGGAGAAGAGACAAGAAGAGAGATTCTTGATGACCATAGATGATATCAGTGATAATAAATCGAAGAAGAATGAATTGGTCGTTGCAGGAAAGATCAATTCCGGATTAATCCAACCTGGTGAGTCGGTGTTAATCACACCTTCTAATCAATTCGCTATGATTGATTCTATCTCAATATCAAAGAATAACATCGGTGATTCATTGACTAAAGTAGATAATACTGTTAAATTAGGAATCTCTGGTGAATTCATCACTCTGAAATTGAGGAAATTAGACACGATAGAGAATATCAAAAAGGGAGACTTGATCATCGGTACTACATCAGTTGATAATTCAAAATTTATAGAGATGATAGAAGAAATGAATAAGACTAAATTCACATGTAAGTTAAAATTATTCAATAATAATTACTTACAAAAACCATTGCTTATAGGAACACCATTTGTGTTATTCAAGAATAACATCTCTATTCCAGCGCGTATCTCCAAGATCATCTCTATTGAATCTAAAACCGGTAAGAAACCAAAAAAACACTTGAGTTCAGGACAAGTAGCTCATGTTGAGATTGAATTAATCTCTGATTCTACACATGTGAAATATATCCCGATTGTGAAATACGATCAAGTTGAAAAATTAGGAAGAATAGTAATACGTAAAGATGGATTTACTATCGGTGCTGGTATTATTGAGTAAATTTATAATTTTAATTGTATACATATAGACTTAAAGCAACCAATCGATTAATAATAATAGACAACTTAATACCACGATCAACAAAGTAATACGACGAGCAGTATTCTTATCCCTTTCATTAGCTTTGATTAACTCTAGATTCCCACTCTGAACATCACCTAATATAACCTCGTTCGTGTTGATCAGTTCAGAAATCTTAGTTGATTGATCACGAAGTTCAAAATTTATATTCGATACCAATTCACTAATTTCTATTATTGAGGATTCGAGTTTGTTTATCTTCTGTAAGTTTTCCGTCTTGGAATTTAAAATTAGTTCTTCGTTTTCCTTCTGCAGTTCTTGTAATTGAGTCTGTGTCAGACCTTGTATGTACTCTTTGTGTTCGGGTATTGGGTCTTGTGGTGTATAACTATTCTCACTCTTGCTCATCACAATGTCTGTATCTTCACCATATGTATTACTAGTAGTCAACGAACTCTTATTAAATTCCCGTCTCCTATCCAACCTCTTCTCTTTCATCCCTAAAAATTTCTTTGAAACATCCTGTAATTCCAACGATAGATACCTCAAAACGTTCAATCTGAAAGTATTCACCGTTTCTTTGTTCAATTGTTCCCAATGCATTGATTTCCCCTGTGTTATCAAACTCAGTGTGATTTTCGTAAGACTATATTCTATCCCATTCTGTTTATTATCTATCTCTATCCTCTTCAATTCATACGATTCCATGTGTTTTAATTGCTTGCTTAGTTTCTGTAATTGGATTTGTAACGAAGTATCGATCTGATCTTTCTCTGACTCGCTCAATCTACCAGACTTGTTCTTTTTATGGTTATGGTGATCACCAGAGAGTAAATACTGGACTTTAATCTCTTCTAGAAACTTATTTATCTCCTGAATTGATTTATTAAGTGCTTTGGCTTCTTTTATCAATGTATCTTGCGGTATGTATGATAAATCTTGTTTCTTTTTTGCTATAATAACATTATCTCTCTTCGGCACTTCTTTTTTAACAAGATCTTCTTCGTAAATAGCTATACATTTGTTAAAGAATGGTGTTAGGTCAGTCATTGTGTACTTGTATACCACTGTGCTTCCAATCACTGCTCAATTCGTAAGTAAACTATAAGGTCAAGACATAACAAACAAACAGATCTAAGTCAAGTAAGTAAGTTAGAAAGAATTGTCACGGAATTCAAATGACAGTGAAATTTTTCCCTTTTTAAACCTGGTGTAGATACAATAGACATGTACGGGTACAAACCTCCTTTCTAACACCTTGCCTTTCTCTTACTTTCATACATTCACAACTCAATTGCTCAATTCATCATAGGATCAATTGATTGATACATATATATATATATAAACACGCGTATTAATTATTCAAAATGAGCAATCACTTTCAAGAAGATGATCCTTGGGGTGATGCAATATCTCATTCAAATCCAGCAGTAAGTGTCATTTTCAACAATGATAACCCTTATGCTGATCAAATTGACATTTTCAAACCTAAGTCCAATACCAACGAAGACAAAGATGAAGGTGAGGAAATGAAAGATGAGTCTGAGATAGTAGGTGGTGATAATCATGATGATGATAGTAGTAGTCATGAAGATGATAATGTTACTAGCTCGGGAGTAGGTAATGTATCATCAGGCGTTATGGAAGACGTTGATTTCACCTCAGATCCATTCAGAGAGAGTAAATCATACAATACATTGACTGATTCCATGAACAAGGTGTCTTTATCTTCACCAGATGAAACTGAGGAGAATTCATCATATCCATATCACGCAGGCAACAACAACAACAACACCGGTATCTCCACAACAAGCGACCGTGATCAACAATTGAAAGTATCATTCGATGAGACACCACAGGTTATTGAACCAACACCAGAGGAAATCGCCGAGATGAAAGCTAAGAAGCAGACTTTATTGTCTAATTTAACCAAGTTAGACGACGATGATGAAGACGAGGAAGATGCAGAGGGAACAGGATCGCCTTTCCGTTCTACTTCTAACATCTTGAAATCACCAACTGGAAAAGACAGCGATAATTTCTTCTCACAGACCAACACTCTTAAAGAAACAGATTCTGATCAATTGGGTTCAATACTCAGTGATCCAGCGGATACTGAAATCAGCAGTTCAACTCACAACAAGGTGATCTCACCTAATAAGAAAACCAGGATGTTCAAAGGTCCAAGACCAAGAAGATTACCTCGTTTGAAGAACAATGCATTGAGTGTAGATAGTCAATTAAGTTCACCTACTTCTCCAACAGAGTCTGAGCCAACTACAACAAAGAAAACCACAGACAATGCCAAAGACATTATAGACCCATTGACTGTTCAAGTTAAGGAAGCTGATGAAAGTATAGATGCATTAGAAGGACAGAATAGTTTGAAGAACGATTTACTGAAATCAGCAGATACACCATTCAATATCAACAAGCAATCCTTAGTATCACCTACAAAAACTCAGAAATCATTGCCTAGCACACCAGTGAAATCCAGTGCAGCTTCTTCTTCCTCTTCATCAACAATGCCAAAACCTAAGCCTGCACCAGTGGACGTATTCGAAATATCCGTGGGAGACCCTATCAAGATCGGTGAATTGACAAACGCACATATCGTATACACAATCACTACACGCACGAAATCCAATCTGTTGAAACAGCCAGAAACGGTAGTGACGAGAAGATACAGGGATTTCCTCTGGCTTTATAACCAATTATTCAACAATCACCCTGGTTACATTATCCCTGGTCCACCTGAGAAACAGGTGTATGGCCGATTCGATGAGAAGTTCATCGAGAATAGAAGATTAGCACTAGAGAGAATGCTAGTGAAGATCGCTAAGAATGAAGAATTGTACAAGGATTACGATTTTATTATCTTCTTATCTAGTGAGAATTTTGCCGGTGATGCTAAAGAAAGAGAATCCATTCATTATCACGGTGGAGATGGCAGTAAGGCCGATGGTAATGGCGAGTACGTTGACTATAGTTCATCTTCGATAATAAACACTAGTTCCAGTAATGGATCAAGTGGTACGAGTAGTAGTGGCAACGGTGCTTCTGGTGGTGGATTCCTCAGTTCCTTAAGTGAGGCGTTCAGTCTCAGTACACCTAAATACGTCGAGACGGACGAGTATTTCATAGAGAAACCAACGTATATTGAGAATCTGGATAGTCAATTGAGATCAATTTCAAAGACTTTGGACTTGATACTGGGACAAAGAGAAGAAGTTATCGTGTCATTGAACGAGCTAATTAATTCAATTCAAGTATTCGCTGATCTTGAAGTAAGCAATGAATTATCGAGTATGTTCTCCAACTTTGAAGAATTACAAACAAAGATCAAAGAGTTATTGGAAAGAACTAATCTCCAACAAATGCTCACTCTAGGTTCCACCGTGGATGACTATATCCGCACCATTGGATCAGTGAGGAACATCTTCGAGACCCGTTTCAAGCTCTGCAATAACTTAATAAACTTACAATCCCAGTCCTCGAAGAAACAAAAGAACTTGATCAAATTCAAATCGAAATTCCATAACCAAACGGACAAGATTGAGAAATATGAAGCTGAGATTGAAAAACTGGAGAACTTGATTTCGAAGGAGACGACTCGCAAGGACGAGATCAGTGAGATCATCAAACAACAGCTCGTCCAGTTCGATCAGGAGAAAATCGATGATTTCAGATCAATGGTTGAGATATACTGGGAAGGGTTATGCGAGACCCAAAAGGAGTTGATTGAACTCTGGGAGAGTTTCTACGAAAAATGTGGATTTGAAGAAACGTAATAAGTATCGTCACGAATATATTATATGTATGAATATGTATAAGGAATAAAGTTTATATATATAACACTAATTTCAAGCAAGCAAGACTTCCCAACCCCAGTCTTTCATGACTGTAGTCCAGTGAGTCCAGCTCTTAATCCTATCTTCTTCAATTGATCTATCATAGCCATCAGGACCATGTACAACACCTGAAATACGACTTGCTAATTTCGCTATTCCATCACCGTCTTCGGAATCAGGGGACATACCACTGGTACTATCCTTTGATGATGTATTTACTGTAGTTGTAGTATTTTTGGAACTAGTATTTCCAGCACTGGCATTGTTGTTATTGAAACTCTTGTGTTTTTGCAAGATATCCTTCCTTGACCAAACTTCCTTAACAACTTCCAAAGCTCTTTCGATATTACCAATCCACATCTTACGACTGAGTAAGTCCCAACGATCTTTAACCCATTCACGTTCCTCACCGGGACTAGCCTCACATGAAGCAACAAGCAATGGGAAAATATGTGCTATACAAGTACGTGATGATGTTGGGATTGACGCGAGTAACATCAACACTTTCTCGGAAAGTTTGTGTGATGACATGGATGGGATCTCAGGAACAGCTTGGTGTAAGTATAAGATAGTAGCGTATCTATAAGCCTCAGCGGTAGCAACAGCACTAGCTAAATCAAACAATGGATCTTCAATTTGTAAACGAGAACTATTGATAGATGGTTGCCATTTCTCCAATTCATTCTTCAAGTTAACAGCCTGTGACACAATACTTAGGGAATTCTTTGGTTCTTTTCTCACTTTAGAGATCAGGGAAGCGACTCTACCAACAATAGGAAACAGTGTTTGTCCTACACCTAACAATGGATCAATATCATCTCCACCTTCCAAATTGAAACTTCTGAATTTCTCAACGAGACTAATACTATCAGTTTGCTTAACTGATGCTGATGAGTGCTTGCGCTTTCTTCTCTTAGCGTGACTTGAGCCAGAGTTCGTCTTCTTTCTCTTCATGTTAATAGGAGTGCCCGAAGCAGATGAGGTAGAAGACGAAGAGTCCAGACCAATAATATCCTCAGCATCGCTTTCTTCACTCACGACTGCATTCTCATTATCGTCTTCGTCTTCTTCATAAAATGCATTCTCATCATTCACATCAACGTCACTGTTTAATTTAGCACCTTCGTCTTCGTCATCATCCCCATCAGATGTCATTCTCGCTAACACATCAAGGTAAATCCAGGCATTGAATAAAAATTGCAGGTTGTTTGGTACTTTCTTATCATTATTCGAAATAACACTTCCACTATACGAACTATTCATACTATTACTCCTAGAGGACATCGCAGAGGCAGTATCTGAATTCAAATCCGTAATGTTTGAACTTGACTCAGTATTTGTGAGGTGGTTCCCCTTAGGTTTATTAAACCTGATATTATTCAAGATCTGCAAGATCATCGTCCTAGCACCTTTCAAATGCTGAATACCTGTAGAGATATGTCTATCCCATGCTTCACTTGTCGCTAGTGCTAAACAAGTAGCTAAAGCAACATCAGGTGGTGTCTTCTTATCTTTCAAACCATACACCAACTCGACAATAGCATTCTTCATGTGTTTCATACCCTGGGATCTCAATTCAGGATCTCCACGAGCGACATGGAAACAAGTCATGGCACTGATAGCATTGAACATGACTGAGTATTCCTGAGCTAAAGGTAATAACACGGTTCTCCATGGGTTTTCAGTAGGACCGTTCTTCATTGACATGATACCACAGGTGTACCTGTCGAAAGCGCTCAACATTTTCATATTCTGGTCATTTAATTCGATAGTCTTAGGTAATTTGTTCATAAACATTTCATTCATTTGATTCTGTTGGTACTCTTGCTGTTGTTGCATTTGTGAGTTGTTGCTGTAGACGGAGATGGTAGTAGTCGATGCAATTGATGGAGGTGGTGGTGATTGTGAGGAATCATAGTAGTAGTTCTTCTTGTTGTCATTCTCATTGTTCTCACTATACTCAGTATTGAACGCTTCCAATAAAGTATTTGGCATAACAGATTTGTTGAAATTGTTGAAGTTCTTCTTGTAGATAGAGAATCTATCATTCAAGCTAGGAGCAGGAGATCCCTTAGAGATATTAGGTTGTTTACTATTGGAACGGACATTTTGTTGTCTTGGAGAAGGAGCAGCAACATTTCCTGGTGTACCATAGGGGAATAGTTCAAAATTAGCAGGACTAGGAGCACCAATACTTTCATTTTCAAAATTTGTGAAAGCACTGACTAAACTTGAGAAACTTGGTGACATGATATTTTGAATGTTCTTATTCAGGTCTTGAGAGTTGTTTTGGAAATCAGTAGTGTCTGGGGACTGAGCGGATTTCATCAATGTCCCAAAAGCAGGACTATTAACTAGTAACTGATACTGTTCTAAAGCAGCGGGATTGTCATTGATTGCAGCCATTAACTTAGGAGAATATGTTTCTTTATTGTTATTGGAGTTGCTGGAAATCAAATCGTATAATGGATTACCTGGGGTCCAAACAACTGGTGAACCTGGTTTATCATCACCAATTTCATTCTTGAATAAGTTGAGAGGAGATGGACTGTTTCCTGGAAGTTCTTGTAATTTCGCTTGTTGTATATGTTGATTCTTGAGGGACTGCTGCTGGTGCTGATGTTGCTGTTGCTGCTGGTGTTGCTGCTGGAGTTGTTGCATTTGGTTATCGTTATTGTAAACATAGTCACTTGGAGAAGGAGCGCTGAAAGGAGACATTACCGGGGATGGAGGAGATGGCGAAAGTTTAGCAGCTACTTCAGCTAAAGATGATAACAAGTTTGTACCAGCCTCTTCATCCAGTGTATGAATTCCAACATAGTCTTGTTTGAGAGGAACTTGATTATTCTTAATATTTTGAGCTTTCTTAGTCTTAGCTTTAGATTCACCAGGAGCCTTTGTGACTTTTGACTTAGTAGTTGATTTTGACTTTCTTCTTCCACCTGGGTTAGCTTTGAATTTTAAAGAACCAGTCTCCATATCTTTGTTATTTTCTTTTTCCTTTTTATCCTCTTCGTTTGTCTTTGATAATTGTAAATTTAGAGCAGCAGCGATAGTATGCGCAAATTCAGGGTTCTTACCTGTCTCGATCAATGCATTAGCAATGGCTATCTCTTGAGCTGACCTTCCTGTCAAGGACATAGTTGCAGCTTCTAAAGCTTTTTGTAAAGTCGCCGTGTTATATGAACCACCAAATATACCTTTTGCAGTTGCATCAGCGGATGCTTGACTTGTCTTTGATGGAGACTTTTCTTTCTTTGCAGTAAAGTCAGAAGAAGATGCAGTAGTGGCAGTAGGAGCAGCAGCAGCAGCAGCAGCAGCAGGTGGGAAAACATCAGTTTGTTCTAGCTTGATATTAGTATTGGTGGTGTCAACACTCGAGCTATGAGACATCAGGGAATGACTATGTTGATTATCCAAGGTAGATTCACTTGATATTGATTTTGAAATCTTCTGACTTGTAGTTGTTTCTTCAAAAGACTTCCATCTGAAAGCCGTAGCATAACCACCACAAACGATATTTCTATTTTGACAATTTGAACAAAATGGTCTTTCTTCACCACACTTCAGTCTTTTCTTCTTACATGTCAAACAACCATTTCTTGATTTAGTCTTTGACTTGGATTTTTTATTGTTGCCACTTGCAGATTGATCCTGTTGCTGTTGAGGAGGTTGAGAGCTTGATGAGTCAAAGCCGGAATTTGGAGATGATGTCGATTTCGCCGAATTTTCAGAATTTGAAGTGTTCATTGGGATATATGATGAGTTTAACGATGAATGAGATTCTAAAGATAATATAGAAGTTGGTTCGTCTATTTTATTCATTGATCGACTAGCTTGTTCTGGATTATAATGATAAACTGGTATAGATCAGTGAAGGTAAAAAGTAAAGTAAGACTCGGTATACGTTTGATAAACAAACACAAATATGAAATCAAACTTGAAAAAAAGAGAAGAAAATGCCTTGTAAGTCTTTGATGGATAACAAGGTAAGTAGAAATAGAAGTAAAAAAATAATAACGTGAAAAATATTTCAAAGAAATGACTTGAATTGAAAGAGTAATAAGAAATGTAGAGTATTTTGGGTAATAGAGATCTATAAGACTAAAATGATAAGCTATAGTAATGAATTAGACCTATACATAACATTCAAATGTGATTACTTTAAAACGAAGATTACAGGGGATACTCTTATTGTCCTATTGGATTCTTATCTAATCTGTCTGACTCTCTGCTAGTCTGTGTATCCCATTCTCATTCAAACTCAATGACTCCCTCTGGCTCTTTCCCAAACGCTAAAACGCTGATAAGAGAAAGATAAAGAATTCTATTGTTATCAAATGAACTACAGCCCTGAAATTTACCATTGCGTATTACCTAATAGAGTAATTGATAGGGGCTGTCTGTGCCCAAAATGGTAAAAATTTCCCCTCGTTGATTTATTAAATTCATTGTGCATCAAATAAGAATTTCCCTTTTTCACACTCTCTTCCCGAGTTTTTTAGTGGCTCTTACTATTCGGTACTAGCTGAGTATTTGATATATATACTTGGATAATGTACTGCTTTTTCATAGGGTTGATTTGTCTATCGTATAGACCCTTGATTTGTTGATTACTCAAGTAACACAACAAGTCTACTCAAGGACAACAGTTAATTTCTCGAGGCAGTGATACATACCATTTGTTTAGTGAAATAATATTCCGTAAAAAATAAATGTCAACAAGCTCAGTATGGGGTTGAGCCGCGTATGAAATGAAAACCGACAAATGAAACGCTCCGGATTATTATATCCATGAAGTTGATTATAGTGCAAAATTGTATACTAAGCAACTCAACTTGCAGCTCTTGTGGTATTAAATTTGTAAAATATTTTTTAGTTTGTCGCTGGAATATTGTTGAGTTTTTCATGCCGATATCGCTTTACTATACGCTATAATCTCGGAATTAGATAAACTTATCTTTGATCACGTACATCTACAACAATCATCACTGATAAACTAAAAAAAAACTTTATAAACTCAAAAACACCACAATAAATAAAACATTATCTATGTGTATTGTCATTCCGTATTTGGAAAATTGGCAACTCTGGCCGATAAGTAAAGTATTTTAATTTAACCAGGTATTTTTGTAAAGTCCTCGGTAGACTATAAGCTTTATAAGCTTCTCGGTAAGTTTACAATTCATGTCTATACTTATCATACCATACATAAGTATATCACACTTCAGAGTCATACAAGTCATACAAGTCATACATGTCATACAGAGTGGCTGTCTCATTTGATAAAGATAACCTACATTAATACCTTATCTCGTGCCGTTTATAACGCAAGTTTAGCGGCTCACTCGTACATTATTTGCGCCGGTGTTAAGTGTATTTACTCTAGATTATATAATCGTTATTTTTTAATCACGTGACTAGACAAATGTTCATACAAAAAAAATTTAGGAAAAAAAAAATATTTTTTTCAGTTCAACATGCAGGTAGATAGTTGAGGTGAAAATACTGATTAAGGGTAATTTAGAGGTCATTACTAAAGTTATTAAGACAAAATGGTCAGTAGTATGACACCTCTAGCACACGCGGGTGCTATATGTGCTTTGAAATTCTACCAATCTAATTTGTTAGCAGCCCATGGACCAGTCTTGAAAATTCATGATTACCAAACTGAAAAATTCGATAATGTCCTGTTCGAGAGAAAAATACTTAAGAGGAACAAGATTCACGGTATTTCACTGAGTGATGACAATGATAATGATGCATTGGTTGCCATATGGGGTGGAAGATCTTTGGTGTTGTCAGATATGACTTCCATTCAGGATAAATCAAAAGAAATTATTGAGTTAGGTGTGGGTGATTGGATAATGTACGCTGAATTTTCTCAGGATAACTCATTACTATACGTCTTAACAGCACATGACGTAGTGATAGTGATAGATATTGCTACAAGATCAATGAAAGAGTCAAAAGACTGCGGAGAGAAGAGTATTTTGTACTCGGGATCCATTAGAGTCTTGGAGAATGGAAAAGTACTTGTCTGTGCAGGAACAGTTATGAGTGGTATCTTGATCTGGGAGCTACACAGTCAGGAACTAATGCATAATTTAACAGGTCATGAGGGTTCTATATTTGGTATCAGAGCTTCGGAAAATGGTAAGTACTTGGTGAGTTGTTCAGATGATAGATCTATAAAAATCTGGAATATTGAGAACGGTGAAAATATAGCTACTGGTTGGGGTCACGGTGCTAGAATCTGGTATCTGGATTTCTTCAACTTACCAAATGAAAACCAAGACAATGAATTCCATGTGATGAGTGCATCTGAAGACTGTACTGTGAGATTATGGAAGTTTACTGACTCAAGTGAAGATTTACAATGCTATGATGTTTTCGATTGTCACATGGGTAGAAATATCTGGGGTGGTGCTATAAATCACGAGAAACTTATTGGTGTTACTGGAGGTGCTGATGGTAGGATAAGATTACATGATTTGAACGCAAGAGGAAGAGACGGTTTCGCTTTAGAAGAGTATACCATTGATGAGATAAGTATTGCTACAAATTGTACATTTGTCAAAGACGAGATATTGAAAGAGTATTTTGATTTCGGTACAGGTTTGATAAGTGTTTCATCAACGGGTAAAGTGTTCTTATTGAAGGATTACCAAGAGTGGAGTTTGTTGTACGAGGATGACAAATTGAACAACTTCTCAATTGTGCGTGGTTTTGAAGGTTGTAAAATCGTGACTATCACTTCCAAAGACGGTGAAGTAACTCTACTAAAATTCAACGATCAATGTGAATTAGTTAAGAAGACTCAAATAATAGAAGAAAATTTCAAAGCAAAAGTGAACAACGTACTCACATGTCAGAGCAATGGCAAGAAACTGATCTTCCTTGAATCACCAAATCCAAAAGATATGTTCTCAGTCAAGGAAATCGATGATGATTTGAACTTGGTCAAAGAATACTCATTTGAGAAACCAGATAGTAGATTTGTGTCTACTGCTATCACATTCGACGAGGTGAATAACTGGTTGTTAATCGGTTCAAGATACACAACTTTCATACTGTATGATTTAAACCAGCCTAAATTATTGAAAATGTGGAAGAAGTTCGTCCCTGGTGATACTATCTCTCAAATCCAAGTATTACAATCCTGCCAAAATGAGATGATCTTCCTTATGACAATCAAAGATGGTGCATACATGATCTTAAGAATCAATGAGTCCTTAGAACTAGAGTTCATACAAGACAACAGAATCCAACGTGGGTTCTTAGAAGGTGCATTCTTCAACAAAGATAATGACTTGATAGTATACGGATTCAAGAGCTCTGTGTTCTTCATCTGGAACGAAACCAAGCAATTCGAAATCTTGAAAGAACCATGTGGTGGTGCTCATAGACAATGGAACTTACAACATTATTATAGCCCAGAGAATAGCAAATTGCATTTCAGATTTTTCTATACCAAAGCATCAGCGCTTCACATGCTTCATACAGGTGACTTACTATTCACACAAAGAGGTTACTTGACTTCAGGTTTCCATGGTCGTGAAATCAGATCCATGGACGTCTCCAAATCTATCACAAAGGACGGATCAAGATTACTGATAAGCGGAGCAGAAGACACCACTATCAAGCTCTCCACGATCAACTCCAAAGGTGACTTACAAGTGTACTGGTCAGAGAGAAAACACGTTTCAGGTATCCAACAGGTGAAATTCGTCAATTCTGAATTTGCAATCACATCAGCTGCAAGAGAAGAACTTTTTGTCTGGAAACTTACATCTGATTTAATGAACTCTCATTTCATTTCATGTTATGCTACATTGACTCCAAGTTCTAGTCTTCCTGACTTACGTATCATGGGTTTCGACACCATTGAAGTAGTATCCCCGGAGGACGAAACTAAAGTACTTGGTTTTGTCTTAGTCACAGTGTACTCGGACTCAGCTATTAAAGTATGGTATTTTGATTACGAAACTAAGGATTTCCAACAAATTTTCTCCGAGTCATACACTTCTTGTTGTATCCTGAACACCAGATTTATTATCTCCAATGGTGGCATATACGTGCTTATCGGTGCCACTGATGGTCACATTGCATTATGGGACATCTCTAATGCTTTAGTCAACGACAAGAACTTCAAAATTGCTGACAATAAACTAGTTTTACTCAATGACGAATTTGCCGCACCATCGACAGTTAAGACTGATCTCATAATCAAACAACAAATTCACCAATCTGGTATCAAGGACTTTGACCTAAAATTCAACAGTGAATCAGACATTGACATAATATCTGGTGGTGACGACAATGCACTGATCTTAACAAAACTTACATTCGACAGTGAACGTCAAGTTGAGCTCACAATCAGCTCATTTGAGCCATCAGCCGCATCATCAACAATCACATCAGTGGAACTATTACCTTCTGGAAAAGAAGTCTTCGTCACGAGTGTTGATCAAGTGGCTAAAGTCTGGTCAGTTGAAAACAACGAAATAGAATTAAAAGTTGAAAAATATACTACTATTGCAGATACTGGATGTTCATCTGTCTTTGAAAGTGAAGATGGTAGTGCTATTGTGCTTATTGGTGGATCTGGTTTCAGCTGTTGGAAGCTTGAATAGATTTCAACATTCTTGTACTATATAAAATAGATAGATTTAATAGATTTGTAACAATTAAATTGTTGCATTATAGATAGAACGTTAAATTTTAATTTTGATGACAATGGTAGAAATACCATAACATTATCTTGACACTAGATGCTAATTCACACTTTTCAAAGGAATTACAAATAGATACACAGAATAATAGGTAAAAACTATGAACTAGTCTTTTATTGAACTTAAATAGGTATATAAGACATCGAATTTCGAATATATATTTGGTATATGTACATGGTGAGTAGGACTTTGTGTATATGTTGAATACATCCTGTATGTGCGTATGTAGATGTTGACAAGTTATCTATATTAAGAAGTTGATCAGCAGCAACGAGTCTTTATCATTATTTCTTTTCGTTTATATTGGCGATATCATTTCAATTTAACCTTGACGTTGCTTGTGTTTACCATTAGCTTTACAAAGCACGTAAACTCTACCCTTTCTTTTTGTGATGTAACATTGAGAACACATTTTCTTAACTGATGTTCTAACTTTATATGATCTGGTAAAGCTCGAAAGTAATCCCAGACTTGCTGGTGATGTGGTTGTGATTGGTGTATTGAGGTAAAAATTGGAGTTTGTGGCAACTTTCTTCAAGCTGCTAAGACCGACACGTAAATTTGAGAGCATTTTGATGTATATATTATTTGATCTAGTATAAGCTATCTAGTTTAATACAGTATCCACGTCAAGTCAACCTTCACCTTAATTAAGTATGTCCACCAAAAGAAGAAAAATTTCCATCGAGCGAGGAAAAGAGGTTGTGACCCGACTTGACAATGACAGATATTTATTTATTATGAATTTATTTTACCTTATGTATGTGGCTGTTGTTATGGTATGTTATAACAGATAAGTTAGTCACGATAAGCTGACTATATCACGCATATATACCCCCTAATAGCACGTTTGTAAGAGAGTACAAGACTCTACTTTATCATATATGGAAGGGTGGAAAGAAGTAAGTATCAATTGCATCGAGATGAGGGTTTTTCCTAAGTCTTCAAACTATTGTACCCAGTACATCTGATAAACTAACACTATATGGCCTTATCACCATTAGATTGCACAAGTGAGTGCAATTAAGAGGCCCAAGGCTGGGCTCAATCAAATGCACCTGATGAACCCACAAAAAATGATCACCACGGTGATGTTTGACGATACACATGAACTTCTATGGCTTGGTGATTCTGATGGGTACATCTATTCATTCACCGGATTGAAATTGATACCATATACATCTTTCAAAGCTCACCATGGCCCTGTTCTTAAGATAATGAATCACAAAAAGGGAATTGTATCGCTTTCGGTGAACTCAATTCGTCTTGGATCAAGACAGGGTATAACGAAATTCTATCTAGAAGATGAGAGATTGACCAAATTGAGTTGTATGTCATATACATCAAATACACAAACTGAGTTACTTGTGGGAGGAATGATGGGTAAAATGTACAAGATTGATCTAAACAAAGGTGAAGTGTCAGGTGAGGTAGAATACCCGTATAATCTTATTTACATGGACACAAATTTCAAATATGTGGTATTAGGTAGAACTACAGAAGCGATAGATATCTTTGATCCAAGAACCAGCACGGTGGTAAAATCATTACCTACACACTCGGGGAACTTGGCAAACATGGTTGTGAGAGATAACACTTTGCTGACCTCGGGAATGACAATGAGAAATGATACTTTTGTTACAGATCCCTTGGTGAGTGTATTTGACTTGAAAACTTTGAAACCAATGACTCCATTACCTTTCCCTGCTGGTGCATCACAGTTGAAACTACATCCAAAACTTCCTTCCAGTGCATTAATAGCATCTCAAATGGGCCAGATCCATTTTGTCGATATGTTCAATCCACTGAATGTTCATTTGTATCAAGCTGATATAACATCATTCTTAACTGTTCTTGATCTATCGAGCTCTGGTGAGTGTATGGCTTTTGTAGATGCTATGCAGAATCTACACCTATGGTCAAATGTCAGTATGCCTACCATGGCAATTTATAGCTTACCACTTATCGTTCCAACCCCATCAGACGAGCAAGATATACCCTTGGAGAATAGACTGTCTATGGATGACGATTCTGTCCCATTTAGTGCAATCAAATTACCTCCATATAATAAACTTCTGTTATCTGCATGGCCACCTGAAATGAAATTTGAAGTTGGTAAAATACCTGAACAAATAGATCCTGAAATACTGAGAAGTTCAAGGACCATAGACGGATTCACGATATCTCGATATGACAAGGAGAAATATGGTCCTAGAAACGTTAACAAAAAATATACATCAATAGCTAATATGAAGAAAGAGAAAACATGGTATCCTAAATTTTTAAGTGAACAGAATGAGGAAGACGACGAGGATTATGACGAACTTAAATACAAAGAAGAGCTGGACTTGAAACAAAAGAAAATATTCGATTTTAATCCAAGTGAAGGAGATGATGTTCCTAATGTCTACAAACTACAAGAAATCGTGTATAGTAAATTCGGTGTTGATGATTTTGATTTTGGGTTCTATAACAGAACAAAATATGCTGGATTGGAGACCGATGGGGATAATTCATACACCAATGCCACTTTACAACTCTATCGCTATGTTCCTGAATTGTTCAACTATGCTATAGAAACGGTAGCTGAAGATGTGACCTATGATGATTATGTTATAGCAGAGTTGGGTTACTTATTTGATATGCTCTACAAGGCTAATGGTAAACACTGTACAGCAACAAACTTCCAGAGGTTATTCAACTCTCTACCAGAGGCGAAGGGTCTGGATTTGTTAAGCAATGACGGTAAGGCCAAAAATGACCAGGCACAAAGATGTTTAAGTCATAACTTCAACAAATTCATACTTGAGACAATCTCAAATGACGAAAAGAAACTTACTTCCTCAGATGTATCACATAAATTGAACTCTGTAACTGGTGTGACGGCCGAGACTTCTATCGTGAGCGAGTATTGTGATCTGAAACATAATAAGACGATTTCTAGTCAATATATCGATATTAATGTTTCTCCTCCTCCTTTAGGTTACCCAGTGACGATCTTGGACTACTTAGAAGCATCAATGAATAAGAAAATACAGCATAATATCAATTGTGAACTATGTCAAGTTCCACATCCTATTGAAATTTACCTACACATCAAAAACTTACCCAATGTTACAATATTAAACATTGATTTGAATAATGAGCAACTGAATGTTATTAGAGGTTTGGCTAATTGGCTGGTGCCTGATTTTTTTGCAACCACCATGGGTGATAAGACCGTTCTGCGAACCAATAACGTTGGTTCAGGTTTCTCCAATGTTGATAAGTATGACTTAGTAGGATACGTGGCCCAGATCACCTCGAGAGACAACACCAGTCACTTGGTAACAGTAGTGAAAATCACAGAGTCAGATGGAACTTACAATTGGTATCTATTTAATGATTTCTTAGTTACTATTATTTCTGAGGAAGAAGTATTCGATTTCTCATACTGGTGGAAACGACCAGTCACTGTAATTTACCAGAAATCTAGCAAGACTGAATTTAATTACGAAAAATGGAAGAAACACATAGACGACTCAATTCTGTACCGTGATCATTTTGCCTCTGGTACCAGAGAAGGTAAGATTATAGAGTACGAACTTTTGACTAAGGAAGAAGCACCTAAACCAGGATCACTAGTCGCTGTAGATGCAGAGTTTGTTTCGTTATCTCAAGCAGAATTCGAATTCACTAGCTCCACAGCAAAGACACTGGTCAAACCAAGAAAACTCTCACTTGCTCGTGTATCAGTGTTGAGAGGCGAAGGTCCAAAAGAAGGCAGTTGTTTCATTGATGATTATATCCTAACAACTGAGAAAATTAATGACTATACCACATCATTCTCAGGTATCGAACCGGGTGATCTTGATCCAAAAACTTCAAAACGTTCATTAGTGACTTTGCAAACTGCGTATAGAAAACTATGGCTGTTATTGAACTTAGGTTGTGTGTTTGTTGGTCATTCACTTACTGGTGACTTCAGAACAATCAATATCCAGGTCCCACCAAGTCAAGTGCGCGATACAGCAGATTACTTCTACTTGAAGAAGGAAAAGAGAAAACTAGGTCTGAAATTCCTGTGTTATTTCCTGTTCAATAAACTCGTTCAGACAGGTAATCATGATTCAATCGAAGACGCCAAGAATGCTTTGATGTTGTATAAGAAGTACTTGGAATTACAGGAAAAGGGTGAACTACAGAGCACCTTGAACCGTATATACCTTGAGGGTCAATACACAAGGTTCAAAGTACCTGATTCTCTCCCTTAGAAACGATAATCGAATACATGAAATAGATGATCTATTTTTAGGTTTTTTGTATATATAGACTTTTTAATGAAATATATTAATTAAATAAATATGCGCTAACGCAGGTTTGTAGCTGCTGTTAAATTTAAATTCGTTGATGATCCACCTCTAGCGTTTTGTTGACGTTGTGCTCTTGTAGTTGGTGGAGGTAGATGACTTGCACTGTTAGAGTAGAGGTTATTTGTATGCATGTAGTTGTTCGAGGACGAAGAGTTTTGTTGCTGTTGTGATGCTGATTCTCCATTAGGCATACCTCTGACGTGTCCATTGACATTACTAGAATAAGTCTTCGAAGTGCCGTTGTTCAAGATACCTGTAGGAGTCTTCTTCTTGGATGCTGAAGCTAACATCGACTCTTCTGGCTGTGTTATATATTCAGATGATTTTCTCCAGAGTGTATCGACCATAGACGAGATTTCATCTACTTTGGTCTTTATATCACTTGGACAGAATGAACTAAACGAGGACAAATCTTGCTTGTTTGAAAGACTACCATTCTTTGGGGTAGTTGATGTGACCGAATTCACTGGATGAGCTTCATCAGAAGTATCAGTATTCTTGGTAGTTGTGTTAATTGCCCTTGTCTTCTTATTCTGGAGCTTAGCTGAGTCCTGAGCAGGCTTGATCCTTTCCAAAGACTCAACTAATGGATTGTAGTATCTTCTGATATTCAAATATTCCCTTGAATATTTCTCAAACTCTGTTCTAAATTGTGAGTTGGATGCATAGGTCATCAAGAAATTACTCAAGCTATTCTGACCCTTTGAAGACGTTGATGAGACTTCCATAAGACTATTCTCTCTTTGTAACCATAGTTTCTGCTGTGTTCTAGTCTCGATGTTTGTGCCCGAAGTGCTCAAGAATTGACTGAAATCATTCGGAAGTGAAGTGTTAGTAGCTGCACTAGACGATACACTGTTGTTATTGTTTGTATTGTTATTACTATGTACAGGAGCGTTCAAAGATGCTAAATTCTGTTGACTTCCTATCATGAAAGATGGATGTTGTCTATTCTGGTTGAAAGAATGCATTTGATGTTGTTGTCCAGAAGGTTGTCTTTGTAATTGTTTTTGAAGTACTTTTGACAAATTTGCAGTTGAAGGTTGGAAGATCAAGCTTGAATTACTTGAAGAGTGATTCACTTCTGATTCTTTACCTTGACTTACAGATTGTACAGGTGAGTCATTGGAAAACACAGCTTTGCTAGCAACTCTCCGCTGGTCTGGGTTAACTTTTGGAAGCGGTATACCAGCTTGACGTTCATTTGGTTGTGGTTGATTATCCCTCTGCTGTTGCATATCTTCTTGCTGCTGCTGTTGAATATCAGCCTTCATTTTACCATAGAAATCTAGGTTTGCTCCTTCTTCAAAGTTCTTCCTTATTGAGTTTTCGATTCTTGGTATGTTAGCATCGTCATTGATCGAGCGCTCTACTCCGGTTGATTGTGACAACAGGAAATTACTATCGTATAGTTTATGAGGCATATCTGTGTTATCTTGGGCCTGTCCTTGTCCTTGCTGTTGCTGTTGTTGCTGCTGTTGCTGCTGCTGTTGTTCCTGCGGAGTTTGCTCGGCATTGTATCCATCTGTCACAGTTGTAGCTTGACGTAAGGGAGACTTTATCATTTCAGGTGGATTCTGTATCTCCAACACACGCTCATCATCATCAAAACTATCTACTTCCTCGTCTGCATCTTCATCGTTATCACCCTCATGCACGTGCTGCTTCCCATCACTATCAGTCTGAGTATCATCGGAACCCGTAAGACCAGGAGATCTCTCGAGATCCAAGTTAGTCAAGTTGATCTCTTCCGTGAGGTCAATAACTCCCTTCCCGGTCCTACTCTTGAGCCTTTGTAAATTCGTCATACTCTTATTTCGTTGACCTATAAGTGTGTTTAATTTGGTACTTGATTTATTTTTCACTGGTTTTAATACAAGCACATCCCCACTACTTTTACTTCTTGTGATATTCGGTCTTATATGGTTTAATTCTTCTGCGTTCATCAACGTGTTTGTGATATTGGCTTCATGTGATTTTATTCTCGTGAGCTTGTTCAGGTTCTTACCATATGAACTGTTTCGGTTATGTGCGTTTAATTTACCTGCAGTAAACTTCTTGACTGGTTTCTTTCTAGGCTCATCTTTTAATGAGTTTGAGGACTTGCCTCTTGTTAAAGGAGGCACATGACCGGTAGACATCTTCTTCTCTTCCAATTACCTACCTGATATACTTGCAATATTCGCAGTATACCTTACTAATGCCCAAGATCAAGGTAGTATAACACAATACTGTACCTTGTAAATGACAACCTTGTACAATAATCTTACCCTGCAGGCGGGAAAAAGAGACAGAAATCTGAAAAACTTCCCACTTTCTTAGCGGTGTAGGGAGTTTATTGGATTTATATAGAGGTCTCTAGTGTTTACATAGTAAAACAAGGCACAGACTGGGGGGTCTTTAACTGCTGGCAAGTTTGTTACTAGTTGATAAGGAGATGATGGGTATGTCTTATGATAGGAATTGATTGAGATAGACAAGCAATAAGAGCAACAGACAATGGACTTATTTCAAGTGGCACAGACGTATCTTGACAAGATTTTAACAGACTCTAAAGGAGGTGTGAGAGTCCTGCTATTGGACAAGTTTACCAGTAGTATCATATCTATGATATCAACACAATCAGAACTGTTGAAGAATGAAATATATTTAATTGACAAGATTGAAAATACACAGAGGGACAAAATGAGGAATTTGAAATGTATCTTGTTTATCAAGCCAACTGACGAGATAATGAACTACCTGATTGCAGAGATCTCTAATCCTAAGTACCTTAGTTATGAGATATATTTCAATAATATCATAAGCAAGCCCAAGCTTGAGAGATTGGCTGAGGCAGATGACTTGGAAGTGATTTCGAAAGTCGTAGAGATTTTTGAAGATTACATGATTATCAACAAAGACTTGTTCTCATTGAATATCCCAGAATGCTATAGTATAACATCAATTGATAGTTGGGACTCCAGTGCTTTCAATCAGACAACTGAGAGTTTGGTGTCGCTGTTACTCTCATTGAAATGCAAGCCTGTTATAAGATACGAGAAGAATTCCAAAATGGCATCTAAATTAGCCAATGGATTACTATATGAGATCAATGAGAACTCAAAGATTTTCACATTTGACAAGAAAGATACACCAACGCAGTTATTGTTATTAGACAGGAAAAACGATCCAATTACTCCATTACTGATACCATGGACATTCCAATCGATGGTTCATGAGCTTATTGGAATTCACAATAACACAGTGGACTTGTCCCATGTTGACAAGATATCTGATGAGTTGAAAACTGTGGTGTTATCGAGCAATCAAGACTCTTTCTACAAGGAATCAATGTACTTAAACTTTGGTGATTTGAGTGAGAAGATCAGAAAATATGTGGATCAGTATAAGCAAAAGACCAAGTCAAATTCAAATGTGGATTCTATACAGGACATGAAGAAGTTCCTAGAGAGTTACCCTGAGTTCAGGAAGTTCTCTTTGAACGTTGCGAAACACATGGCATTGGCTTCTGAGTTGGATCGTAAGATTAAAGTAGAAAGATTATGGGAAGTGAGTGAATTAGAACAATCGATATCTTGTTTAGACAACCACAATTCAGACTTGCAAGAAATAGAAAGACTTTTGAACAACTTACCACCAAAGGATCAACCACAACAACAACCACAAAGACCTATTTCCAACGAGTCCAAGATCAGACTCGTAGCTTTATACGCCCTGAGATACCAAACACATCAACATAGTCAATTATCGAAACTGATGAACATCCTGATAAACCAAGGCATACCTAAAGAAGACGTCAACTTCATCAACATCTTGCTCAACTTCTCAGGATCCAAGAAGAGACTCGAAGAAGGCTCAGAGAACTCTATATTTGCCAAGGCAACCAATAACCTAATCTCTGGATTCAAACAACATCACGAAAACGATAATATTTACATGCAACACGTTCCAAGAGTTGAGAATATAATAAGCAAAGCCGTTAGGGGTAAATTACCACTATCGCAATACCCTGTAATCGTGCCTGACTCCCTAACGAGCTTGGGAAAGAACGACCTAGCCAATGAAAAAGCCCAGGAGTTGATCATATTTATTATCGGTGGTGCTACGTTCGAAGAGGCGAGAATAATCGATAATTTGAACAAGGAGAATAAATCAGTGAAAATTATTCTCGGGGGCACGAATATTGTGAATACGCATAGTTTTATGCAAGAGTTACAAGAAGTTGGAACTCATTGGGGTGGCAGTTCAGCTGGCGTTGGAAGTGGATCTGCTACTACCAATAGTATAGGCACTGGTAGAGCAGTGAATACCAGTAGTATTAACGCTACGACTACATTCGCAGATTTACAAAGGAACATGCTTTAGTAACTTTATAATCTTTTTATTATGATAAATACTATATTACATACGATACATACAAAAAACTTAGCTTAATGACTTTTTACTTAGTAAGCCCCGTAATTTTGTTCCCAGGTGGTGAGTTTCTTCGTCAAGATATCTAATTTGTCAATAGTTCCATTATAACACTTAATCAAACCTTTATGAATCTCTATCAGCTCTTCGCTCTTCACCTGATCTCCACTCTCACCCTCTCCAGATTTGTTATTCTTCAATTCTATCGAGAGCAAATTATCATTTGACTCTTGCTCACTAGCCAATTCTACTTGGGTATGTGATATGAATTCCATTATTCCAGAGACACGTCTTTGCATATCGAGGAAACTAGATCTCTGACTAGGAACGTATGGTTTAAAAGGCTTGTCTGCGTCAATGTTTGTATATGTGGAATCGTTTGAAGAACCAGCACCAGATTTCTTGCCCTTTGGAGAGTCTTTCACTGATGCTGGTTTCTTGCTCTTCTTGCTTTTCTTCGTTGGTGAAGTATTAGATGACACTGCTGTATTGTTATTTGCATTAGATGAACCTGCTGATCCTGTCTTAGAGTCTATAGAAGTATTTGGAGTAGAGGATCTACCACCATTAATACCGAGGCCCAAGTTCCCACTAGACATAGTACCTGCTGACGAGACTTTTGATGAGCCTTCTATATCCTCTATATCATCTTTACCACCACGTTCATTTCCTGAAGCTTCTGTATTGTTATTACTCTCATCCATCTCAGCAGCTGACATTGCTGTGGTTCTACGTCTTTTCCTGTCTGAACTTGAGCTTCCATTACCACTACCACCACTCAAGCCTTGAATATGTGGAGCGGCTGCTAGTCCATTCTTGTTATCTCCATTACTACTACCCTGGCCAGCAGAATTAGCATAGTCACTGTTATTTGCATCACTTTCATCTTCTTGTTTCACATGATCATAGTTTCTTCTACGAGATCTTGTCTCACGATACCCTGATGCTGACTCTGAAGCACTATTTGAAGCATCTTGATCATCAATACTGCCATTGGACATACCTGATTGTAAAGCAACCCCACTTTCTTTAGCACTCTCTTCCAAAGCTTTCTTCAACATTTGTTCATACTCTACATCTCTTTGTCTTGTTCTATCTCTTCTACTCAGTGTCACTGGTGAATGTCCTGTTGAATGACTACCATGATCATCATTACCAGGTGTAGGAGGCATAGAGTTCTTGGACTTGGTATCATTTTCATCTTTCACACCTGTATTTCCTACCTGTGCACTACTACGCTTACTTGTTCTCTTCTTCCCATTCTTGCTCGAGTTTGAATGATTTGCATCGTAATTAGAATCATATTTGGATCTCTTTATCCCGTATTTATCAGTGAATAGACTATGCATCTCAGGTCTACATTGCTCACACCAGTATTTTTCAGGTGAGTGATCTTCATCATGGATACCAACACAGTAACCATGTTGCCAAACAGCACATACCTCACACTGGATAAAGAAACCTGCATCGACTTCATCGAACTCTGAGCCTGCGTTCATGGGAACGAATAAGTCATCGTAGGTACATATACACCTTGTTACTTCTTCCACTGAATCTTCATCGACTTCTTCTTCATCAATCATGCTTTCTTCATACTGTGGTTGTTGCTGTTGTTCCTTAACTGAACTCCCAGAACTCCTATTTGGTCTTCTTGATCTACTTGACATTATTGTGTATGTTTGCTAGTATTTTAAGTTCTTGTTCCTTTGTATGAATTTCTCCTGTGTAATTTCTCTAGAAATAGCTTGTATACGTTAATTGAAAATAATACTAAAAAGGCTATAGTTATAATAAGCACGATCTAGCTCAAAGTGATATATATATGACTGTGTTATAAGAACAGAACAAGGAACTAGTGATACACTAAGACAAAGGAACAAAATACAAAGAAATGCAATTCCTTCTCAATTTCCGCTTTTTTTCAGGTTTTCTAAATTTCTAAATTTTATTTTATTTGATGCAGAGGTGTTTTCAGCTTTTTTCATCTCTACTATACATAATTACCCATTTACTAGACACAATTAAAACAGTATGAAGTATATTATAAACTAAAAATCAAGTAAAAGGAAAGAGAAAGCACTCTTTTCGCAATATGTAGAAGATAGATATATGGAGATGAATGTATCTGAAGATACACTCTTCTATGAACAGAACAAAAATAAAAAAACAAGTACGTAACGTATAAAAATATAAGTGCGTACAAAAATTCCCAGGGTTTAAAAATCAAAATGTAAATATAAAATCAAATAAAAAGTAAAAAGTAAGTTCGTTAAGTTGTTAAAGCAATAGATGACCGGATCGTAATGTTGTGTTATAGTGAAATAGAAGAAAGAAAAAAACGATAACGATAACGATACAGACAATGAAATGATGATGCTACTACTTCAATCAATGGAACAAATTAATATTGTGTACTCAGACAAAAGTACGGTAAATGATAAGCTTACTTCTTTCTCAAGGCAGATGGCTTAAGTAACTCAAATGAACATAATAAATTCTTATCAATGTTCATAACAGCACCCCAATTATCAAATTCACCACAGTAATTTGGAGCACTGAAAATGGTGACTAGTTTCCTCTTGGCGAAAAACTCATACCCTTCTTCAACAACCATATGACCTCTTGCAATTAGATCAAATTGGAAAAGCTCACAGAATTTTGAAACGATTTTCTTGTTGAAACAATATGAAACACCTCTATCATTTTCAGACCAGTCTGATCCCATGTTTGAGTTGTTATTGCTATCTTTGTTGTTGTAGCCATTTGAGTTATTACTGTTAGAATTTCCATCAGGATCAGACCAGAGTAAATCAGCAAGTAGACCAGATTCAGGTATATCTGTTGGTCTATTGATGTTCTTGATTTGTTTCAGAGAGGTTAATTGTGGAGATAATCCACCATGAACACAAAAGATCTTGTCAGCAATTGTAGCAGCAACAGGCAAAGTATTGAAAACATCAACAATGAGTTTCCAAATCTTGGTATTTGCTCTTCTCTTACATTCATCGTAGAATCCATACATCTTTGTGATACTGGCACTTTCGTGATTACCACGTAACATAAAGAAGTTTTCTGGATATTTGATTTTCAGACAAAGCAATAAGATGATTGTTTCCAAAGATTGTTTACCACGATCAACGTAATCACCTAAGAATAAGAAATTTGCATTTGGTGGGAAACCACACAATTTGAAAATTCTCAATAAGTCATTAAATTGTCCATGAATATCTCCAACGATTTTAACAGGAGCTGCTAATTCTAATAACATTGGTTGTTGCATGAAAACTTCTCTTGCTTTACAACAAATGTGTTTGATATCTAATGGAGATACTGAAAACTTACGTGGATTCTTCTTTGATAAACCTTGCTCAACTAAGGATTCGATAATGGCATCGATATCTGTACCTTGTAACAAAGAAGAATTTGTACTTGTTGATGAAGATTTTCTTCTTGGTTTTGTAGAAGCGACTTTCTTATCGAACTCTTGTTGGAATACGTTGTTATCGGATTCGGTGGAGATTGGTGAAGATGATGAAGATGATGAGGTATTACCTGTTGTTGCTGACTTCTTCTTATCTCTTGCATCGAAGGAATCTATATTGTGAATACCAGGTTCAGGCGTTGACTCAATAGAATGCTCAATGATTGGATATAAAGTTGGCTCTTTTGACATATTTGGTGGGGTTGTAGTTGAAGAAGCGGAGCTCAATGAGTTATTAGTGAAACAAGAAGCGGAACTTTCAACTGAGGATGAGGCCATGACTAGTTCTTCCTTTTGAGTATTGCTGTTGTTGTTACCTTGAGTATTGTTGTTGTCATTATTGATGATTTCAGTATTATTCGATGGAGATTTAGAGATGTTCAAAGCCTTAGCTAATGAAGCAGCTATTTCCAAGTCGTAATATGAAGCATCATCGGAATTGCTTATTGCTAAGGATTTCTTATATTTTGACGGGCTATGTCCAGTAATGGCGTTTCTCTTATCATTTGAGTGTCTTGTGTTAATATTAATTTGATTGATTGATGTAGTATTATCATCATTTAATGATGTATCATTACCATTATAATGGCGACGATGTTGATTATGATGTTGATGTTGTTTATTTGAATTATTTGATCGCGCTGATCGCGACGGGTCAGGTTCATCAGCTACAACTGCTGATGAAGTTGAAGATGATGAAGAGGAACCATCTTTGCTTGGGCTGTTTCCCATTAGTTATAAGTCTTAAGTATGTCTAATACAAGGGGGGTATGGGAAAAAGAACTTTTCGAAATGTGGGTAAATGAAATAAAAGAGTATATATATATGATACAGTGATATCAAATATATATATTATAGTAGTCTAGAGTTGGCAGCAGTGAGTATACACAGCTCTTAGTGGTACCAGTGGTTGATAAAATAATATAGTATACGTAAACAAGTAGTACTGTTAACTATGGAATACTATATTAATAATACAGTGACAGGCAGACAGCGCACTCCAAGTCGAACTCAACTGGCATAGCCCCTGAGAATTTTATTTCATTTTTATTGGCACGTGTTGGGTGCTGGCAGTTAATTTTACAGTGCTACCCACCACACACCATCGGAATTGGGAAATTTTTATATCTATAGGTGGGTGGTATGGTATACATGTACTATGATATGGTGATGATGATACACTGGGTATAGGGCACAATACACAACCAATACAGCAAGATGGCAGACCTCAAAGAATTTGTGTTACCCAATTTCAACAACTCTACGTTCAGATTGGACAGACCCTCCAACTACCTTATCTCCAAGGCTAAGAAAGACTACATATACGGTTACTCAAACCTCAAAAAGTCAATTAACTCAGCAACGATATACATTGGTAAATTATCGTTCGACACTACAGAGGAACAACTGTACGAACTTTTCAACAAATGTGGTAAGATCAACAAGATAATAATGGGTTTGGATAAAGTCAAATTAACACCAACTGGATTCTGTTTTATCATATTTGAGAAACCACAAGGTGCATTAGCAGCAATGAAATATCTCAATAAGACAAAGATAAATGGTAAACCTATGGAGATTGACCTAGATCCTGGTTTTACAGAAGGTAGACAATTTGGTAGAGGTTCAGATGGTGGTCAGAGACAACATATTCCATCCGATTACAATTCATCATACGGTAATAACAGAGGCGGTAATAACTATAGTAATAGAGGCGGTTATAGGAACAATAGAGGAAGAGGTGGATACCAAAGAGGAGGATATCAAAGAGGTGGATTCAGACAGTATAGAGAAAGACAAGGTGGAAACTATAATAACAATAATTACAACAACAACAACGATAATTGGGGCAATAATAATAACTATAACAACCAGCATGATAATGGAGGAATCCCAGAATTACAAGAGGCTAGATTCACTATGAACGTACCACCGCATTTACAAGATAATCAACAAGGTTATAACGACAACAACAACAACAACAACAACAGTACCTTGCCTCCACATTTACAACATCAGAATAATGACTGATTCTACATACTGTATATTATTTGTAAACTTATTAATTTGATATTAAAACACTGTTTTCGATTTTCGATTATTATTATGTACATACTCAAACATCATAAGCTTTTCTGAAAGACTCAACATTCATACCAGGTCTCACTTTATCAATCAGATCTCTTCTATCCATAGCCAAGAATGCTCTCTTTAGAGTCTCTATAAGACTAGTAGATTGATTCGAGTCAGGTACATACGTGGAATTAGCAGAACCATAAGCATCTTGTTCAACATTAGGTTCACTTCTTTGTTCACCTGATGATTCAACTTCATGCATACTTAAACCCGTAAGTAAATGTTCCACAGCATCTTTATACATACCCATATTTATGAAAGAGACACCTAAGTTGTATCTTGCCCTCACGAAATTTGGATTCAATTGTAATGCTTTTGAATATGCTTCTATGGCTTCTTCAGGTCTGTTCGAGTTAGCCAATGAAGCACCGAATCTATTCCATGCCAAGGCATCATTAGGATTCACATTAATAGCAGCTTGGAAACAATCCATTGTCTTATCATACTGCTCCATGGAGTAAAACAAGACACCTAACCCGGTTTGAACATCTGGATCCATATTGGCTTCATCAGGTGATAATTGTGCAGCTTTGATGAATAACTCAGTAACACGCTTGTTCAATGAAATTCTATCATCTGCTTGAATTTCAGGATTTGATTGACGTGCCTTCTCAGAGACATTAGGGTATTTAGTCTCAATCCATCTTTCCAAAGTTGCATACGCGGCATTATCGTAACCTTCATTAACATATGAGATTGCTAAAGTCATTAATGCAGTTAATTCAGTTGGTTCTAGCTCAAGACATTTTTCCAAAGCCGCAATACCAGCAGATTCTTTCTCGTTTCTTGTCTGGACTTGACCTAGTTTCAACCATGCGTCAACATGGTTTGGATTCTCTTGAACAGCGGCTTCAAAAGCTAAAGCAGCTTCACTCAACTTAGCTCCGCTTTCCATTAACTTTATACCAATTTCATAAGCATTTGAAACATCATGTGTGAACTGGTTATTCTCTTCAAATTTATATTCTCCGTAATTCAGTCTTGTTTGTGCGTATTTTTCAAAATCCTTTTCCCATTGTGCTTGGAATTCATCGTTTGATAAAGTACCATTCGCGTAACTCTCCTTAACACCATCCCAAACATTATCAAAAGCAGCTACTTCGGCATCTTTATTTATAGTATCCGCTTCTCCTTCTTTAGACATCTCATTCTCTGCTTGTTTTGCCAATGCAGCTTCTTCGATCTCCTTAAAAGAATCTTCCCACTGCATATTACTCATTTGATCATCACCTTGTTGTTCTTGATTATTAAGCATCTCTTGCTGAGCACTAGATCCACCCATCATCATACCTCTATTCAGCAACATACCATTAGAACCACCCATCATCATCATAGGTCTTGATCTCATCATACCATGACGAGGCTGTTGTTGCATTATAGGTGCTACAGGAGCTTGTTCTTGATGGAAAGATTGGCTAAACTCACTTCTCCAACCCTCGGCTTGTGGTTGATGCTGTTGTTGCTGTGGTTGTGGAGATATACGTGCTGGCATTTGCTCTTTGAATTCATTGATCAAAGGATTGGAATTGCCTTGTTGTGGGAAATGTGCAAGATGTGCAGCAGGTGCAGTTGGAGGAGGCACTGGTATTCTGTTTAACTCGTTCATCATAGGCTGAAAAGTGAATGAAGAGCCAGGTTGATGAGTCATGAACTCATCCATATAAGCACGATCTTGTTCATTCATCATTCTACCTTCTCTTAATTGATTCATACCTTGTTGATGTTCTATGCTAGAGCCATTACGTAAAGATTGCTGTAACGAGGTATCATTCTGTGAATGTTTGGAAAACTGTGCTAAAGGGTTTGAATTTGCCGCACATTCTGATCCTCCTGATAAAAATGACATTTTGATTAGTAGTTGATTGATAAGCTGATATTAGATATGAGGTATTATTAATGTAGTAAGTAGCAAATGAAGATTAGTAGTTGAATAGCTCTTCAAGATAAGGTAAATAGAAGAAGAATATAGTTAATAATGAAGGGTGTAGTAGTTTAGTGAGCTAAATGTAACTTATAAATAGCATGTGGAGATTCAACCTGCAAGTCCTACAAATATGTACTAGTTTCCCAGGCAGTTGATTAACCAGAAATAATAGAGAGCCTGAGCCTGTGATTTCTCTCACTCTGTGATAATAATTTGCTCACTGAGTGGTGTGGAGTGTATTGGAGCGATTAAATAGGCTTTTCATATGGTGATCGGCTCTAATTTCTTAATCCGGTAATTTCTCCACTTTTTTTCGAGAAATCGTATGTAGCGCTTTTAACAACATCCATTTGAGTTGTTGTTTATTTTATTATATCTAGAAGTTTATTACTTACTTTTAAAGGCTTTATTTTTAGTTTTTCACAATAGACTAGTATGATTAGATACAATAGTAAATACTGCAAAACAACTACTCATCAATGGCACACCAAAGGACAACACTTATAGAACACAAAAAAACTATTCCAAGTACTACAGTTGCAAGTCTCTAAGCTCATTGTTTACACACAGAGCAAAGAGTAAAGAGCTCAATTTTCCATTGCTTAACAATACTAACAACTAAACTACAACAACCGAGAACAGGATATGTACTAGGTTGGCCTATCATATGTGTTGGATATACAAAATCAAGAGAAACAAAACAACTACAAGTACAATAATGTTTGGCGCTAAGCGCCAAATTTTCCCATATCAAAATATAAACAATAAAAATTAAAAACATTGTTATAAACATAAAGGAAATATATAAGCCACTAGGAGTTATTGTCAAACCAATATAAGATAGGGGGGCTTATCAGCAATGGTGTGCACATTGTTGATAAGTTAAGAATAGGTAGCGCAAATGCATTCTGGTTTGAAAGTAAGACATGGGTTGGTGAAGTATATTTCATATATGTTTATTAATAAAGGAAACTGCGTTTGGTTATATTAGGGATTCTGGGGGCTTTGGGGTACTAGATGGTTTATATTTTGACTTGAGACTTTATGTACTTGATGTTGGTTTGTTTACTTGTGGTTCAATTTGAAAAATGTTTACTAGTATTTTTTGTGACTTGACTCATCACTGACTATACAGTATGCTTTTGAAATTGGCCTTTTGGAAATCCCTAGCATATAGTAGAATGACCTGGATAGTCTTTGTAAGCATTACTTTCTATCAACTACCTACTACTAACACTCTATTTAATTGAGCTCAATTCATAGAAGTTTACCAGTAGAGTTGGTGACTTGACTCACCACCAACTATACAGTAGACTTTCAAAATTGACCTTTTAGCAAGTCTTTAGCATATATAAAAATGATTGGTAAGTTTTGCATCATATAAACCACCTACTACTAACAAGTTATTCAATCTAGCTCTGGGTAACACTATATAATCTATAATATATAATATGTATTTCCTTGTTCTTGTTACCCACTATATAAATTATATAGATTTTGCTAGAACCCCAAAACTTGCCAACGCTAGGATCTCAGCGGTGGCAAGCTGCGGAGATCCCCCATTTGGGATTTGAAAAGTTCAGTTTTGAATTTTTCATTTTCTATTGGCTAATGGGGGGTAAAGGGAGGGGAGGTTGGCGCTTAATAATAAAAAACAGAGGGAACCCCGTATCGTCCGTTTTTGATGCACCGCCTTGTTTACTTAACTATACCCTAAAGTAATGGGTATAATGGTATATTGTGTCAATATAACTTATAAATAGCATATGATGAGCTAACCAGTAGCTCATCTGTTAATATCCATATTTATTGATATGTACAAGTCTCTATTTAATTAGTTATTTAGCAGATATATTGAGCCTCTGATATTCAAACTCATGGTTTGAAAGGAGGACGTGGGCGGGCAACACCTAAACGCTTACGTTTCGGTTTAGGAGTCTCATCTATAGAAGTAACATTGACTGGTGCTTTCATCACTTCTTGCTTTTCTAAAGGAGTTGGTCCCACTGAATAAGCAGGCGCAAATGATTTACAAATATCCTTCTCTGGTTTCTTTGTGCTCACAAAACTATCTAATGTATGTAATTGTCGACCTCCTAATGTAGGTTTCTTGCTTTGTGATGGTGCAAAATTCTTAGGCATAGTTGCACTGGGTACTGGCGCCTTATGTTTCTTGGCTTTTGGATTTTGAGGTCTTGAAGACATGAGATTAAATAATTGTTTACCGGTTAAGAATCCAGCACTTATACTTTCCAATCTCTTTGGACTTAGTTCACGATTCCCCTTATTTATACCTCCTCCATGCTTATATAACCATTCCGAATGTTCAAGTAATAAGTGTGATGGTAAGTTATCTAAGAAAGTTGATCTCCTTTTTCTTTCTTCTTTACCCATCTTTTCGTGATAACTCAAGAACAGATGCTTTTTAGCTCTTGTCAATGCAACAAAGAGTACACGTCTCTCTTCGTCTCTTATTTCTTCTTGAGCTAATCTTTGTACTTCAGTGGCTGAATTATTTTCGTCGTATTGTTTCAAGTGGCCCACAGGAAAGACTCCCTCCGCAAGAGCGGGTATCATGACAACATTCCATTCTAAACCTTTGGCAGCATGAACCGTGGAAAGTGTTATTCTATCGCTAGCGTCTTCCGAATCACCTGCATAACCTATATAAAGATTATCCAAAAACTTTGACAATAAAGACATTGGAGCAATATTTCCATTTTCATCTAGCACTTCCACTAAATCAACATACTGTATATCCTCTGGATCTTTATTAAGCTGCTCAGTCGCATTCTCTAATTCTGCTTTGATCTCATCTTTGAAGCTGTACATTCTATCAACAATCAGCTCAATTCTGGCTTTAATGCTAAGAACTTGTGCAGCTAGTCTGGCTTCTGATCTTTGCTGTTTTTCTTCTTCACTATCACTTATATAAAAGTCATCATCATCATAACTTTCATAGTCACTTGCATCCTCTAGCAACGAAATACTCTTTTTAGCATTTGCTGCACTTCTAACTTTTGCCAGATTTGCAGAAATTTGCATCTCTTCATCGATATTGGAGACAACTAACTTCACATTATCAAAATCTTGCTGTAACATACTTCTCCATTTACAAATGCTCTCATATAATTCTTTCACTTTAAGTAAACTGCTTTCAGTCAAGGCTGGGATTTTCACTTGACGATCAAGAATACTGAGAATAAACGATAGTACATTTGTATTTTCTCCTTGAGCGACGTGCTCTTTGAAAGCTCTATCTAGCTCTGTCAATGTCTTTTCACCAATTCCTCTTTTAGGGTAATTAATTATCTCTTTCCAGGCAATCCAATCATCTTCTACTACAACTGCACGTAAGTAATAAGTCACATACTTAATCTCTGCCCTATCCCAAAAACTAAGTCCATGCTTGATGACATAGGGCAAACCTTCCTTAACTAATTTCTCTTCAATAGTGGTCAAACTTCGTCGCGTTCTTGACAAAATTGCAATATCATTATAAGTATAGCTTTTTTCAACTTCCAATAAACGCTTGACCGTTTCTACAACGTGTTCAGCTTCTTTATAATTGGTTGAGCATGCTTTCAAATAAGCTGGTAATGTAGACTCTGAATGTGCTTTAAGTGGCTTTGCATGTCTAGGTTTATATTGGCCACTCATTACTTTTTCACTCAGGTCAACAATTTTCTGACCTGATCTATAGTTCTCTTCTAATGTCACAATGTTGAAGTTGGAGCTTCTGGATCTATAATAATCTCTCATCATCAAGAAGTTGGAAGACTGTGCTCCCCTAAAACCGTAAATTGACTGATCTGGATCACCCACTACAGTCACATTATCTCTATGGATAGTCCCCGTATCTGATAAATAGTACAACAATTTAAGCTGTATCTTGTTTGTGTCTTGGAACTCATCGACTAATATATGCTTCACAAAGTTCATAACTTGTCGATTCTCCTGTAAGAGTTTATACACAAGAAGTAAGCAATCGTCAAAGTCAATTCTGTTCAATAGTTTCAGCTCACTTTGATAAAAACTGTAGATCTGAGTCATCGCGGTGAAATGTTCGCCAATAATCTTGGCTTTATCGGGGGTTATCCCATGAGAAGGTGACCGTACAACATCCTCAGGGAAGAGACCCTGTGATTTGCTAGCAGAAATGAACTTTGCAACTTCAAGTGCCCAACTTTTGTTTCTAGCTCCCTCTGTGTTCTTGTCCCTATGTTTGGGCAAAAGAGGTGCATTTTGTGGATCCAATATTATCTTTCTTATAAGTTGAAAAGAGTCTGTCTGATTAATGATCTTGAAATCACGTGGCAACCCTATCTTTGCATGATGTTTCCTGAGAATTTTAAGACATAGAGAGTGGAAAGTCCCTACCATTATATCAGAAGTCTTGATATTTCCAAAAGGACCAAGTAATTTCTTTAGTCTGTCAACTAGCTCAGTAGCT
The DNA here is from genome assembly GCA_030570755.1 of Wenyingozyma methanosorbosa. Lineage (NCBI taxonomy): Eukaryota > Fungi > Ascomycota > Pichiomycetes > Pichiales > Pichiaceae > Wenyingozyma > Wenyingozyma methanosorbosa. The sequence goes on from JAJLWP010000021.1 coordinate 155,698, forward strand.
GCCCTTCTAGTGAACGTAGTAACAATAATATCACGTGGCGAAATCTTCTCATATGCAACCAAGTAAGCAACTCTTGATGTAAGTACTTCAGTCTTACCTGTACCGGGTCCTGCAATGATTTGCAACGGTGTATGTATGGGGGCCGTGACGGCTTCAAACTGCTTCTTATTCAGATGAGAGAAGAACTCCCTCAAAGGAGGGATAGCTGAAGCACGATTCATATTCAGCTTCTTGTAAAGACAGCTAGTTCATGTATTCAAGAACAATCAGTGAAATGAAGTATCACTGTGCCAAATTCATAAGTATACACGCTTTGAAATAATAAGCACCACAAAAGGTAAATAAGGATCTGAAATTAAAACATTTCCCTTTTTGTCAAAGATTGAAAAAATAATTTTCCAAGTTATCAGAGGAAGTAAGACATCAGCTCTTCGTGTTTACTTATTGATTGATTGATTGTGCTTAACAGCTTTAATATTGAGTACACTCAAGCTCACAATACAATCGAAGCAATATGTCTACTGAAGAAAAGAGCTCTGAAGTGCGAAAGGTTGCCACCTCAAAGGGAGTACCAGCTAGAGTTCAAGTGAACCCAGATAGCATAAATGCAGATGATAGACCACCTCAAACAGGAGAAGTGTTTAATGTATGGTATGGGAAATGGTCTGGTGGTGAGACAAATGGACGTGGATTATTGACACATGCTATTCATCGTGTCAACATGAAGAAAGATTCCGGTTATACGAGAGCAGATAGATATATTAAGCCAGGAGGTGTAAATCGTTCACAAGTGATTTGCCTTTATTTCGCAAGAGGTGCATGTTGTAATGGTAAGATGTGTGATTATCTACACAGATTACCCAATGAGAATGATATTTTTCCCGGAACACAGGATTGTTTTGGAAGGGATAAGTTTTCAAGCTATAGAGATGATATGTCAGGTATAGGAAGTTTCAACAAGGTGAATAGAACATTGTACGTTGGGAGAATAAACAACATGAGCGCAAAAACAGAAAACTCAATATACAAAACGTTTGCTGAATTTGGTGACATTGAAAAAATACGAGTGGTGAAAGACAAATCTGTAGCTTTTGTGACGTATAAACTTGAGAGTCAAGCACAATTCGCTAAAGAGGCAATGAACGGACAAAGTTTGATAGGAAGTGATCCAAAGGAAACACTGAACATACGTTGGGCCAATGAAGATCCAGATCCGGGGGCACAAAGAAGAGCGAAGAGGGCATTAGAAGATGCTGCATTGGAAACAGCAACCAAGTTGTTAGATAGAGTACAGAATAATATGGCACAAGAGAGTGATAAGAAAAGAAAACTAGAGCAAGAATCCGAAGATGTTGAAAGCCCAGAAAACAGTAACACAGAAGAGAAAGAACCTAAAGTAAGTACCCATAAGCTACTACCGATGTCAAGTCTTATTGATACATCTGGTCTTGGGGTTCTGAGACAGCTTCAAAGACAAAAACAGGCGAACACTAATACTGAACCAGTACAGGGGAATACTTCTACTACCATTGAACCAATACAGGCGAATACGACTATCAACGAACCAACACCTCTTCTAGCTGGTTATAGTAGCAGTGAAAATGACAGCGAAGATGAAGACGATGAAGATAAGAAGGAAGAAGAGGAATGATGTTGACTCTAAATTGTCAATATTATATTACAAATATTATGTACATATATAAACCGTTATGTATTTTAATCTAAAATTACAAATCTTACGTTTCTATTTTACGTTCAAGCTTTCTTTGAGCGAATTCACTTTTACGTAAGGAATCTGGACACTTACTTACTGGACTTCTGATGATCATGTTCTTCAAATCATATAATACCTCAGCATCATCTGGGCCCCAGAATGTAATAGCATGTCCACTTTTACCCGCTCTACCAGTTCTACCAATCCTATGAGTGTATTCTTCAATTGTACGTGTCATTTGGAAATTGACTACAAGTGAAACATCTGGAATATCAATACCACGACCAGCAACATCAGTAGCAATTAAGATATGCGCTTCACCATTCTTCATCTGTTTTATAGCTGATTCTCTTTGCTCTTGAGTCTTGGAACCGTGCATGACAATAGTTTTCCAACCATCCTTCTCTAATTCTTCAGAAATAGTGTCACAAGTCTTTCTGTAATTTGCAAAGACAATGATCGGAGGCTTGAATTGTCTCAAATGTTTCTTCAGTTCTTCCAATCTCTTTTCTTCTGAAGGGATCATGATAGCATCTTGTACCACAGTATCAGCTGCTTCACCAACATCACCAACCATCACTATTCCAGGTTTTTCCAGGTAGGCACTTGCTAGCTTCTCAATCTGTGCTGGCATAGTAGCGGTGAACATCATGGTAATTCGCTTTCTGGGGCCTTCTCCGGTGTAGTACTTATTACTTGATCCTGGCGGTAGCTCATCCAAGACTTTCTTCACTTGCACTTCAAAACCCATATCAATCATTCTATCAGCTTCATCCATGACAAGAAAGTAGCACTGGGAAAGAGAGAGAATATTTTTCTCAATACAATCAAGTAGTCTACCTGGTGTGGCAATTACAAACTCAACACCTTGTTCTAGTTTTTTAATATTCTCGTCATATGAATGTCCACCGATCAAACTTGCCACATTGAACATCAACTTTCTCTGAAATTTTTGCAATTCTTTCTCAATTTGCAGCGCTAATTCTCTTGTAGGAACAAGTATCAACACATATGGACCTTCGTCCTGCCCCAGTGGAGGTAGTTTCTGTATATAATTCAGAGCAGGTATCAAGAATGCAAGTGTCTTACCAGAACCTGTCTCCGCAATACCAATGATATCCCTACCCGTGAGTCCCATTGGAATAGCTGCTCTTTGAATTGGTGTAGGTTCCTCGTATCCAAGCCTTTTGATCTCATCTAGTATAGCAGGTGAAATATCACTCTCGCTCCAAAATCTTAGAGGATTAGTTACTTTACCACCTTTTGAAGTAATATTATAATCTTCTCTCATGATTCTCCAATCTCTTTCTGTCATGTCCTTGAGAGGTTTCTCATACCAAGGCCGACTATCAAATTTCTCCAATGGGTCAAATTTCTTCGCTGCGTGTCTGATATCATTTCTTTCTACTATCGGGGTGAATGTAGTAGATGTATCTTCTTCTAAATCCCAATCAAAATTGAATTTTCTAGGTCCCACATTTTTAGCAGGTTTCACCACTTTTGCTTGACCTAGAACTGTTGGTTTTGTATTGCTTTCTATATCTCTATTAGCCTGTGTCTTGGTGCTAGGCTTCTCCGAGACAGTCATCTGCTGACTCTGTTGTATTGAAGCTATCTTCTTTCTCTGATTTTTGGAGAAAAATTTGGCTTTCTCGAGCTTCGGCACATTGTTTTTTCCTGCACTTAGCAGTTCCTCTAGCGACAGGGGCTGTTTCTTGTTGTCTTGTGTCATCACGCAACTTTACTAGGCTTCTTAATAGCTACTCAAAGACAAGATAACTAACTATCTTTGTTTCAAATCAACAATAAAGTTAGAAGTAAAATTATGTGAAGGATGTTCATAAGTGTAAGGATGTAATTTGGTTTTTTACCGAGGTAAATTTCAGCAGAGCTAAGAAAGTGTACCTAAGTTGTTATTGTTAATGCGTGAGTTTATCACAATCATTAATCTTGCTGTTTATCTAGAGAAGGAGAAGACCACAGCGCACTAAAAGCTCCTGTTAAGCAATGTCTTTGTTCAAGTTACAGAAGGAATGTAAGTATTAGTCCAGTAATTTCAAGGCTAATCTTGCAATAACAACTTACTAACCTTAATCAAACTCACAGATTTGATATCCACTTTGAACAAGATCAATGCGGGATCTTCGCATGTTATCACCGATGATACGACATACCCAATTTTTGAAAAACTCCTTGGAGAGAAAGAGATACTGAATTATTGTTTTACATGTCATAAGATCGATAGTGATAAACGTTCAGTCAAGAAGGATAAAGCTATTTATATCCTGGAACCTAGTGACTACTCAATTGAGTGCTTACTGGCCGACTATTCCAAGGGTAAACGTTATGAATATGCAATATTGTACTTTTTACCCGGGTTATCTAGACCTCAAAGTGAAAGAATACGTCAAAACAAACTACTCATGGAATCTATACGAGGAACTTTAAATAAAATTGATTTCTTGAGTCTGAATCCAATAGATCATCGTGTCTACACAGCTAATAATCCATATTCGATCAAGGGCTATTTCAACTATAAAGCTATGGGAACTGATGTCACTGCATTTCAAATCCAAAGAGCTGTTTCTTCGATGCTGAGTTTGTGTATTGTCACCAATGAGTATCCCATAGTGAGGTATTACAATTCCCAACTCGCAAAAGCTATTGCCCAGAAATTTCAAGCTGAGCTGATGAATTACTATAGATCTCATGAAGACCTCATACCGACAGGCAGCAAAACTATTTTCTTCATAACTGATAGAACAATGGATTTATTTACGCCATTTTGTCATTCCTTATTATACAGATCTGTTGTATATGACTTCTTGGATGAAGGTGATGGACTGACTAACGAAAGATTAAAGAATTTGGCGACGTACAAGTACAAGAGTTCAGCTGCAGTTGAAGGCGAAGAATACAAGCAATTGACATTAGACAAGGATGAAACATTGTGGTCAGAAATAAAGAATTTAGATTTCTTGAAAGTTACAGAGCGTCTTCAGAAAGAAAAGGAAAAAACATTACAAGAACAAAAGAAAATGCAGAATGTCAAAGTGCACGAATTAGGACATGCATATTTGAGAGCAGGAGAAGTTCAGATCAGCTCAGAGATGGTCTATGGGCATTACGATTTATACTTCAAGACTGATAAAGTCAGTTCATCTCGAGGATTTCCAGAAATTTTGGCACTGGAAGGACAATGTTCAATCAACCTATACGACAAAAAATCAATGTACTCTCCTGTGACTGATGACCTCTTAAACTTTCTTGGTAATAAACAATACGACGACTTTGATAAAATCAGGCTTATATGCGCATATACAATGTATCGTGGTGGACTTATCGAGGAAGACATTAGGAAGCTTAGTATGTTCTCTTTGAATGATCCAAATAGAGCAGATTCCATAATAAAAATGCTAAAGAACTATGAAATGTTTGGTCTCAATTTGGTAAAGCCTAGTCTAAAACAGAAGAACAAGGTAAATATGTCACCATACCATGGACTCAAGCAAACTACAAATGTTATCGGAATACATATCCCAGCTTTAGCTAACATAACATATAGACTCGCCACAAATGCTTTACCTGAAACTTATGTGAAAAATGACGTTGAATTTGATGGTAGCATGAAATTACACAACCCTATCAAAGCATTGAAACATAGGCATAGCTCTAGCTCTTATGGAGTTGAAGATGATGACGATGATGACGAATCTAGCAAAGATTTCCCATACTTGAATGGATCACCACTTGATGATGAAGATGATGTCACTACAACTACAACCTCCGCCAGACCTCATATGAAGTTCTCAACCAAAAATGAAAACGACCTTGCTAAACCAAAACTGTTTCTTTTTGTAGCTGGTGGTATAACACATAGTGAGCTTAGTTCGATAGCTGCTTTGGAGAAAACCTTGAATAAGAACATTTTTGTTGGTTCCGATGAAATCTACTCAACTTGGGAATTTTTGGGTGATGTCAATACAGCTAATGAGCGTGGAGAATCTGAGTTGATGTACGATATCTATCATCAAAAGAGACAAGTGCCATCTTTCTTAGCAGAGGTGGCAGCTCCAGCTCCAACTACACCAGTGAGTGATCGTCAAATGTCTAAACACTCGTTCTCTGGAAGAAAATCTCATACTACGCACGAGAGTCACTCTACACCTCCTACACTAGACTCAAAAGACAAATCTACTGAAAAGTCACGTAGCAAGTTTCTCAAAAAGTTCAAAGGTCTTTCCATGTAAGCAACAGAGGAACCAGCATTATCACCGTATAATGTACATACGTCTTTCTTTGCTATCGAATGGATATCGGCACAGCCGCTCGGAGTTAATAATTTAGTATGTAGTTTTTAGATAGATCTGATATTATATTTACCTTCCCCAATCCTGTAATTGATATCAGTAATATACAGCGACTATGATCCGGTGCTTCGATAGCACATTCAATTCAATATTACACCCACATAGTATGCTTTTCTGATCAACTAAACTCACACAGATGTGAGATGTAGGAACAAACTTAAATATCCGAGATTCAATATCTTTTTCACCCTGTGAGAAAATAGTGTTTAAGCGGTATCAAAACTTTCCAGCAATACATCTTGACTAAGATCTTCTTCGCTGCATACAGGAACCGATTGATTGATCAATATCTTACACTAACAGTTTCATTCATTCGTACTGATTATATCGCAATTGCCTAGTCGAATTCCGTATAAACTATTCACTTAATAGATATCAAACATGTTTTCCTGGAAGAAAAAGAAGGAAGATAAGAAAGAAAAGGTTAGAGATGACTTAGTCAAGGTCGATATACCTTTCGAAGCACCACCATCTGATCTCAAACCTCCTTTAGAGAAGCCACTGACTGCTGAACAAGAAAAGAAGTATCAAGAAGTTCTCAAATACTTCCAAAATCCAGACTTGAAAGTTCCTACAAGTGAAAAGAACAAACACGAAAAAGAACCCTTAATCGATGATGAAAAAGCATGGTTGACCAGAGAGTGTTTCTTAAGATATTTGCGTGCTACAAAATGGAAAGTTCCAGATGCTATAAGCAGAATTGAAGGAAGTTTAGCTTGGAGACGTGAGTTTGGTATCAACTATCAACTCGACGACTCCAAGAACATCGTTACTCCAGAGCTTGTTGCTCCAGAATCAGAAACTGGTAAAGAAATCGTTTTGGGTTACGACAACGATTGTCGTCCATGTCTTTACTTAAAGCCAGGTAGACAAAACACCAAGAGTTCATTCCGTCAAGTGCAACATCTTGTTTTCTTCCTTGAAAGAACCATCGATTTTATGCCTTCTGGCCAAGACTCTTTAGCTTTGCTTATCGATTTCAAGCAACATCCAGAAATTGCATCAAATGTTGAAACTTCCAAGATCCCACCTATTGGAGTTGGTAGACAAGTTTTACATATTTTACAAACACACTATCCTGAAAGATTAGGAAAAGCTCTCTTGACCAATATCCCATTCTTAGGATGGACATTTATGAAACTTATCCATCCATTTATTGACCCTTTGACTAGGGAGAAATTGGTCTTCGAGGAACCATTCATCAATTACTGTCCTTATAACCAACTAGACAAAGATTTTGAAGGTCAAGTTGATTTCGAATATAATCACGATATATATTTCCCTGCTTTAGTCAAAATGGCTCGTGAAAGAAGAGAAATATATATGGCCAACTTCGAGAAATTCGGTAAAGTTGTTGGTTTAAGTGAGATTGATTTGAGAGGTACATCTGGAGAAATCACTGTTCCTGTCGGCTCCCATCCTGCATACTTGAAAGATATGAAGCTACCCACTGCCGCTGAATTAGAAAAGCAAAAGGAAACAGCAAAAGAATCAAAGAAACCACTTCCAGAACAACTAGCTGATTTGAAAGTTTCAGAGTAAGATCAATAATGTACAATGACTTTCCTCTCTGATAAATACTCCTCTATGCATGATACAACTAGAGTACCCCATGAGTAATATCTTTTACCTTCAGTTCTTCACCCCTGTTTCATTTTATGTTTTATAAACTGTTTTCCATTAATGTAATCAAACTATAATATTAGAGTTCAATTTTTATTTTTATATAGATGTTATATGATTAACTTTTTTATTTCTATACATATACTACAGGTTTTTCAAAATGGTTTTGCGCACTTTCTCTTTTCAACTTCACCAGTTGATGGAACAATCATAGTTTCCCAGTCTAAAGCGTACATTAATGATCCATTACCATGATTGCTTCTTGCGAAAACCACACCTAGTTCATTCTTAGCAGTGGTTAAATAGTAGTTCATACCATCACCGAGCGATATTATTTGTGCCCTTATTATATCACCTGGCCTGAAGCAGTCGCCCACTTTGACCTTGTCACGATCAGTTGATCTTATATCTTGAGATCTGATTATACCTTTGAAATTCTCACCGTTTTCCGTTGTTATAAGGTTTGTCACTAGTTCTGGGTTATAATGTGATAAGTCTGGTACTGTTGAATTATCTATGTTCAGGATATCGAGGTAGACTCTATTACTTGAAATCTTGGTTATTCTACCTAAGACTATATCTCCCTCTGAAGGAGTCTTAATTGATAATTTGGTCTTTGAGAAAAGTAAGTTATCTGAATTGGACGTTTGATGAAAACTTGGTTCGTTTTTACCAATGACATTAACTGTGAATTTGGTCTCTTTTGAGCTGGTTGTCTTTGCATTCTCTTCTTTATCTTCCTTGTCTTCTTGTTTATCTTCAACTAACTCTATCTTTCCCAATATAGTGGCAACAATACTTGTTACTGTGGAACCATTAAAGTTTATCTGCTGTATTCTAGATCCTTTACCTGGTTGAAATTTCTCACTTTCGGTCATCACTGGTACGATTGGCTGACCGGGCACAACAAAAGACGGTATTTCCAATGACATCTCTGGTTTTCTGGCTATGAAATGCTCTTTAATACTTGCTGAAAGGAGAACTGAATCAGCTTCAATCAGTATAGTATTATAGCCTTGTAATCTTATACATAAAATTTTTGCTATCAAAAAAATTATATAGAAAATATTTTTGGGGCAAAGTTGTTTTTTTGAACTTTTTGATTACTTACTTTTTGAGAAAGTCTGTTAACTTATTCAATATAAATAATTAAAAAATCTCATTAATGTAGGTATATAAGTGAATATATATATGTAGTGGGGCTGTTGATCAGAAGAAATGGGTATAACATCTTGATTCAACATGAATAGGCATCTCAGACTTGAACTCATTCAATTCATCTTTGATCTGTTGTGCTAATTGTGGAGTCAATTGATTACAAGTTGCTGTCTCAGGACGTCTATCGTATTCTTCTTCGTGATACGTGTCATATAGCAAGATTCTCGATGAGAATCTAACACCTTGTTTCTCAGCCATTTGTGGAATATCAATAGCACTAGTGGTCTTATTTGTGAACATATTCAACTTAGCAATTGATGATAAAGAGTCTCTTGATTTTGTCAAAGAATAGTGTTTCTTCTTTGTCAAAGTCTTTGGCTTGGTTGTTGTGACATCTTCACCGCTCTTAGATTTCTTGCTACTATAGCTGAATCTGCTGATGACAGAATGACGACGAGATGATGAAGGTTCTGATAATGAAGGTTCAGGAGAGGATTCAATGACCATAGGAGATGAAGTGGCTGGACTAGCAAGATAGTTGCTGTTGTCATAGCTGTTGCTCATGGATCCTTTCGCTTTATAATTATTACTACTGTAATTGTAATCATAATCATCGTTATCAGCCTCTGCAATGTAATCTTCAAAACCTTTGTCTAAATTATCAGTGAATCTGTTTTGTTGGAAGGTATCAACTGGACTTTGGTATGGAGATTCCAATCCACCATTGGTATCTAATGATCCATACGATTTTGTTGAGTTGACAATTGAACCAATGATAGCAGATTTTGTCGATGGTTTCAAAGATGAGTTAAAAGATGGGCCTTTGAGACCTTTGAAAGCTGTAGAGACAGGTCTTGCAGCAGGTTCACGTTCAGATTCTCTTGCAGGATTAGAATATAGATGTTCCTCTTGAGCTTGTTGTTGCTGTTGCTGTGATTGATAATGATAATGATAATCAAAAGTACTCTCTTCAGTCTTCTTATGAATTTGGACAGAATGAGATGAATGCTCTTGATCATCTTCCAAGAATGGATTAATCGCTGGTGAGTCAAAAGCAGAAGAACCACTTGGAGAAAAGGTAAACTCACTGTGATCAAAGTTACCAATATTATCCAATAACTGAGGTGAGTTAAGACTATCTAAGTCATCTAAATTATAACGATTGTTGAATACAGATTTTTGTTCTTCTTCTGGACTGGATAACATAGCGTCATTGGTAAAATCATATTGAGATGATGGTTGCCTTGATTCAGCTTGGTTATATTCGTACTTGGAAGATGGCTTTCTTGATTCATAATTGCTGCTGTACTCATATTTAGATGATGCTTGCCTTGACTCAGTTGGCTTGAAGTCGTATTGTGAAGAAGCTTTTCTTGATTCTACCTCTGGAACAGTATCATCTTTGACAATAATATCATCAGTAGCAAAAGAATCAAACGTATTATTGACTTCATTGACGCTTTCTTTCACTTTTTCTTCATCTTCATCTTCAACTTCAGCTTCTATCAATTCATTGTCATCAAAGGTTGGAGCTTCAGCAACATGTGAAACTCTAGCTGCAATGGGCTCTTGTTTTTCTTCATGTGCTTCAGGTGAACTAAGATCAATCAAAGCTGGAGTATTCTGAGCATCTGGTGTAGCTTCCTTTTCCACTTTTGTTTCAACAGGTTCATCAACAACCTTCATTTCTTCCTTTGGTTTAATTTCAGCATCCATGGTTTCAACTGGCTTAGTGTCGTCAATACTGGACTTAACTTTTGATTGAAGAGGAGAGGATTGAGCAGAAGGCTGTTCAACAGCTTCATGCACAACATCAACAACTTTCACAGTCTTCTCTGGAGTCTTCTTGATCGAATTATTATCCTCATAACTATAGCGTGAACTATCAAATGTAACAGAATTAATATCGTCAATTTGTAAATCCAAGTTGAAACTAGTCTCCATCATTGGTCTCTCACTGAAATCTATCATATCAAGCAATTCTTCGAGATCATCACCTTCGATATTCAATTGATAGTCTGAGTTTCTTGAATCGTTTCTAGCATGGTAGTATTGTTGTGGTTGGTTCTCTTGCGATTGTTTGATACTCTTCTTGGTTGGTGATTTCAAAATACTAACAGTTCTAGTAGGTGAAGCGAGTTCAGGTCTTCTCTCACCTTTACTTGGGGAACGGATGACCAGCATACCATCTGAAGTAACAGCAGAATTGACATCATCGTGCATCATATCAACAATTGAAGATGAGGTATTATGATGAATGCTATTTGTGCGTGATTTGATTGATCTGATGGATTTGGCACGTTCTAACTCGACTATGTTTTCAACATCATTAGCACCTAAAGTCTTTGGGAAAAGCGAATCACCAAGATGAAGCTTTGGACTGTTTGAAATTGGACTGTTCAACTTGAGGGATTGTAGAACAGGTTTTGTTGTTTGTCTCTTAGGTGTTTCAGGTAATTGAAATTCGTCAAAGTTGATATTAAGTCCACTGCTGATACTATTTTCCTTCTTAGATGGAGAGAAGTGAAATAGTCTCTGACCATCATAAGAAGGAGCTAGAGTACGTCTGTTATTTTTCTTTGGAGATGGAGTCAAACCTTCAAGATGAATCTGATAATCATCAAAAGGTTCCATGAATTGTGCTTTCTCTGGTGTATTAATCTGTTCTTGATCTACTTTTGTGACATTGCTTATTCTATTACCATCAGAAGATTTATAAGTACCAATATGACCACCTGGTGACACTTTATCATATGCAGCAAAATTAGACGAGGAATTGTCAACTTGTAAGTGATTTACCACAGGAGTTGCTAAGACTATTGGTTGCTCTGGTGTACCAGACACCGAACCATCAAATCCATATGTTTTCAATAATGAGACAGAAGATGAGCTATTTGCCATAACTGGCGTTGACTGTATACCGCTGACTTCATCAGTAACTAACATTTTCGGCACTGACTCTGAGTCATTGATTTTCTGCTGTTTTGGAGTAGTCATAGTGGAAGATTTTGGTTGCTGTGGTAAAGGTTTAGTTTGGGAAACTGAGCTCAGCTCGTTCATGGATTTACTTTTACCAAAGATACCAAGTTTTGGCTTTTCCTGTACTGGCTTAGCTGCTGTTGTTGCATTAACATCAAGTTCAGATAATGGTTGACCAAATGACATCGATTTTCTTTTCCAAGAAGATAAGAAACTTTTAGTTTTCTCTTTCTTCTCCTTTTGTGTAACTTTCTTGACCTCTGGTGTCTTTTCCAAGTTCTTGGTACTGCTGCCAATGAAACCAGAGAAACTCTTTGACTTTGAATGACTCTTTTGAGATGTTGTTGATAATGCAGGACTAGGGAAACCATTTGCTATTTTTGGAGTTGACGCGTTCGAGTTTGAGTTCTTCTTATCTGATTTCTTTGACTTGAACATATTCTTAAATCCAAACTTCTTCTTTGTCTCTGGTTGTTGTGGAGTAGTGGCGCTATTCTTTGTAGTGTTTAAGATGGATTCAGATTTGGACTTGTGATGAGCAGGAGTCATTCTAGTACCTATACTGCCTGGAGTAGTTTGGACGTTTTCAAATTGAGTATTATTCTGTAAATTTGGAGTACTTAAATTAGAAGTAGATGGGTACTTTGTATGTGTGAATGGAGAAGGAGATTGTTTGAATGAGCTTGTAGAATTCAATTTCGGAGTAATGAAGTTATCGTTATTATAAGGCGACACAGTAGGATTTGGATAATGGTCCTCATTGCCGATTTTTGGTGTATCTAACAGGCTATCTCTTTTGTTGGAAAAATTTGGCGAGTTCAAATTATCCTTTTGCAGTTTGTCTAACTCATCATCGACTACTCTCATTGAGAAATTAGGAATTGGAGATGGTGATAAATTCTTGAATGCGGTACTATCATCAGGTAAGAATGAGTCACCTTCTTCGTAACCAATTTTTCTTGGGGAACTGGTAGAAGAAGAGTTGCCGTTGTCGCTCATTTCAGGAATGGAAGATGTATCGAAATGTTGCTGAAGAAGAGACTGCTTATTTGAAGATGTTGTATTTTTTCCTGGATGCAAAATCTCTAAACTCTGAACAGGTTCGGTAAAGACCATTGAAGGAGAAAACATATCTGGAGTCATTAAGTAAGTGTTATTGTTGGGAGTATTCGTAGGATAAAACTTCTCTTCTGTCTTGTCATCATTGGTGGTATCTTGTGCCAATTGCACTATCTTTGGTGTGTTTTCATATTTGAAGTCTTCAGTATTTTCTTTCTCGTTCTGGGAAGTATCATTGGACGGTTTGATTGTACTAGTTAAACTGATTAAGTCCTCGGTATTGTCAGCAACACTGTAGGCTGGTTTTGAAGTGGTTTCGGTATTATTTTCTTCTATTGTAGAGGAAGAGAAAGCAGTGTAGAATGTAGATACTGAATAATTATTATTATTTTGAAACATCTTATTTCTTGTTTGTTGTTCTTGTGTTTCCTCTATATCCTCATGAATCTCGTCATCGAACTGCTTAGCGGAACTCAAGTCGTCGTTGTCGTCAAGTTCTTCCTCTTGCTCATTCTCTTCACTAATTGAGTTGAAACTTGTAGTTAGTGGCAGACTTGACTTGGATTTGTTGTTTAGTATAGCTTCTAGTGCTTGTAAACTTGGACTGTTGGTCATACCTAGTTTTATGGTAGGTGTTTCACCTTCAACAACCGGATTTGAAGCTGAGCTCTTGTTTGTGATATTAGACTGAATTGAAGTCATAGAATTTGACATAATGATCGATTTTCTAAAGTTATTTGCATGGTTCTTGTTTATCAATCCATTATGATTAAAACTTGGAGCAGAATAGAAATCTATCTTTGATATATCTTGTTGAATTGGGAAGTCATGAATGGTAGAATCCGAGCTATTGTATCCCACAGTTGAAGAAGATGTACTCGTTTGAAAAGAGGAAGACCTGTCCATATTTTTAAAGTCTTCGTCTTGCGTTGTGCTCAGAGATTCAGTATCTTGTGATAATGGAGAGGACTCTACTTTGTTTTGGTTTTTAATTATACTATTCAAGTTTGCTGCTGTAGTAGTATTTGAAAAAAAGTCTTTCTCTTTGTGAATATCTGGGTGCTCAATTTCTGCACTCACGGACATTATATATATATGTGAAAATGATGATATGTATCTCCCAATGAAAGTGTAGTGATAGGAATTGAAGAGTTAATGAATATAAGGGTACAGGTATTGAGAGTGATAAAGTGATAAGGTAATATAATTGAAAGGAATAAGAAATACTATAGATTGTCTGATTATGGAACACACACGCGTGAAAACCGAAAGAATTTCTCGCTCCAGCTAAATTTTTGTATTTTATTGTTAAGCTCTATTATTCTTCACGCGTTTAATTAAGAAGAATTTCTTTGTGTCACAAGTTGTATTGCTGTATATTCTTGACTTTCAGTCGATAAAATTGTAATCTCAGCCAATTATTCTAGTATAGGTATCTGTTTTCAAGTTTGTTTACCCCCATGGGAGTCTTTACCAAAATATATTCAAAATATTACACGTAAACTAATTAGTTTTGTGGGATGTATGAGAGAGCACTCAATTTATCCCAAAGGGGCATGATTTCCTATTTGGGACGCCGTCTAAATTTTTTCTTGATTACGTAATACTTTTTTTTTATTGGGGCGTGCAGGTTTTCAGTCACAACAGATTCGATTGTGGTAAATGTGAAAAACGTACGTTGTACGATAAGGATGAAAAAGTATGGGGAATATGCTGCTAAGGGACTCTATCATTACAATACACTCCTATACAGCGATTGACCATAGATATCAATCACTATTGATATGAAATTGACTGATGCACTCTTAAAATAACATACTCTTCGGACACAGAACAAGAGAACGCAAAGAAAACCTGCTCATTGGTGAAATACACTAAAAGATTAGCGCTAGACCCAATTAAAAGTGAGATAGACCTCTAATCAAGACTATTATTATTTACCATATACTTTGATTAATTAGTGAATAGACGTGTACTGAATAGCCGAGTTAAACTTTTTCTAGATTTACTGAGAGCATATTCCCTAAGGGATACTTGTCTTGTTCTTGTCTTTTCTTGTCTTGTCTTGTTCTCTTGTTCTCTTGTTTTTTTGAATTCATTGTTTGTCTTTTTGGAGTATTGTTTTGGCAATCTTCTGATAAGCACTAGCTAGAGGTCATTTGGATAAACATGAAAACACATGTTTTTAGTCGTGATTCTAGTCTTGATTCATCTGATCCTAATGTTAGCTCTGAGCTTGTCACACGATCGGAGCTGCAAAACACAATTGGTTTACCTATAGTCGATAACGATGATGAAGAGCCTGACAATGCTCAATTTGAAACTTCTACTGTTTCAGAAACAGAATCAATTCGTCTATGTAACCATTATACAGATCTAGATAATGACTCAAAGAATAATGATTCAAAAGACAAAGAATTTACAAAACCGGAAAAATCAAACAAGAATGCTGATACTTTGCTAGTAAGCGATAGTCAAGCTTTCAGGTTTTCCAAGCTCACTAGGGTTGATGACAAAACTAAACATGCTGCTAGTAAGAATGAGAGGAGTTCCTTGTTGTTGGATTTTGAGAAAATGGATTCTAAGAGAAAACAAAAGAATCAAGACAAGGAAGATGAAATCAAGACTGTGTCCTTTGAGTCGGAGGATCAAAATATTTTGACTAGACAAGACTCTAGTAGCTCCAAAGACACATGGTCTACTATCAGTAGCTCAAGATTTCTATCAATGGATGACTATTTGGAATTTCAGCATGATTTAAATACTCATCTATACTTCACCTTGAATTCTCATTATAACTTTTCAAAAGATGAAAGAAAAATCTTGAAAAGTGATTTAAAAGAATGCATGCATTACTTTACTGATATGAAGGATAAAGATGAAGATTTCTTTGAGAGCAAGATGGCTGAGGTGGAGAATCAACATGATGTTTCCAATTTACTGAAGAACTACAGAGATACTTTGAAGTTGATATCATCTAGTAACAACTCCAAAGTTGATGAGCTTAAGCGCACAATTAACAGTCTAAAGCAAAGCCTTCAACTTGAAGAAAGGAAAAACTTGGAGCTTGAAAAGAAGAATCAAACTCTTGCTCAAGAACTTCATACAAATAAGCTTAAGCTAGACCATATACAATCAGATCATTTGAAGCTAAAGAAGATTTTGACTGTGAATAAACTGAAGGCTAAAGAAACTAAAAAGTATCATCAGCTAGAGATGAGTGTTGTGAGCAAGACTTTTGAAGAACAAATTTCCCGCTTAACAGTTGCTCTCAAGAACGAGAGAGGAATAAATATTGTACTACGTAAAGCTCATAAGTCATTGGGCTTTGATGTTATTTCCTTCTTGCATGAATTTTCCATGATAGAAAACAACACCAACAACGAATTAGCTTCCAACTCACTCTTAAATTTCTATCACTCTGAAATCAACAAACTAGCTACTGATCCTCAAATGAGAAATATTGAAACCTATAAGAAGGTTTACAAAAACATTAATCACTCAATTAGCAGTGATTTAGTTAAATTTTTCAACCAATATTATTACTATTTTGAATGCAACGCTGAAGCTAACAAGAGTCCTAAAACTAGAAAGAATTAATTATAAGTATATATATAGTTAGATGAGAATAAATAAAAGTAAACGGAGATCTAAAATGAATAAAATGAGAAAATGCTAATAACGAAAATATGGTAAACTGACCCCTTACATAATGATACAATTTGGGTCTTCTTCTGCTTTACTTGTACCTCTTCTCAACTTCTTCGAAGAAGACTTGACTTTGTTGGAGATAGACTCAGCAGTAGAGATCTTTGATGGTGGATAACCTCTCATTCCTGGGTGAGGTTTAACTGGGGAGCTTCCATTAACAGCTGGTCTTGGTGTGGCTGCTTGTTGAGTAGGGCCTGATCCTGAAGAAACTGAAGAGGTTCGTCTATGTCCTTTGTCTTCGTTCACCGACACATTCATAGATTGATGATCTAGACTACTCACACCACTTCTTATACTCTCATTATCACTCTTATAATCAGACCCGTAGGTATAATTGTCTCTATCGTACTTAATAACAGGATCAATACCACCTTGTAAAATGGAATTTGCCAAAAAACAATAGAGTTTAATCCATGCTTCCTCTAAGGCTAAATCAAACTGAGTATTATCATTACGATACTTATCACGGAATGTCTTCACAAGGGCTTCACCCATGACTTCAAAATATGGAGCATCGATACCTAGGATACGAGAGTGTAATCTTCCCAGACTATCTAATGATTCATGCATACGCGAGAGATCTTCAAGGCATGCCATTGCCACATTTATCACACCGGCAAATGCAGTAGCCTGGTGTTTGATCGAAGGAATGAGCTTTTCAATGGATGGCATCATTGAGATCAGATTTTGGTAGAATTGGATACAAAACAGTGAAGATGTGAATGAAGATGAAGTAGATGTGAATGAGGTGGAACCTGGTGTGCTGGTTGCTCCTGCCGATGATGATGTGAAGTTCATATTGACAGCATTGTTACTTCCCTGTTGCATAAGCTGGCTAGCTGCATGCTTCAATGAACGTTTTGAAGTCTTGCCAGAAATAACTTCAGTCCAACTCTTTCTCAATGCTGCAATTTCCGATGGTGATAATGTTAATGTGACATTCAATTTCTTTTGTTGAACAATTGAAGAATCTGGAAGCCAGTTTGAGTCAAATGCAGTTGCAGAAGTGGAGCCTGAATGAATCGACGATGCACCAGTCATCGTTTTTGTCAATCCAAACTCAGGATTAGTGTAACTTCTATGATCCACTATACTGTGAGCAGTACTCATACTCGACGGACGTCCATTGCTAGTGCTGCTAACATCATTAAAGTTGTGTGCTGCAACTGAGGATGGGTACCTTGAAGATGTAGAGATCGACATTATGGGATGCGTGAAATTTCTTGATTTCTTACTGTTTTTGATGTTTCTTGGGATTATTTATAGATTGAGAGATTCCAAAATGCAAATTTGATACTTTGAACTTTTCAAAAAGTGAAAAGAAAGAAAACTACTCTACTTAAATCCTTGTAACCAAGTAGTGGGAAATACAGGGGTAAAATCCAGACAGATAAAATTTAATTTATCAAAAAGGGGAAATTCAATGATTGAAATTTCTCACGCACTCAAGAAAATCATTTCCTGCAATAATTGAAAAATTCCGTGCGCAGAATTACGTATTTCATACATTTATGTAACTATGCGTTATCAAGATCATACGAGTTTCTAACGGCTATTAAAGTATTAGTGAAGGTGATATATATAATTTGTCTGAATATATAGGCAGTCCTATATCTAACTATGCGATATTCCCGTTAAGGCTATGTATCATGACACACAGTGGGATGAAAGTGGGTTGATTCCCACTTTTCACCCAATAGCCACAATATTTCCTAATCGGGTTAAATCGCAAAATTTTAAGTGCGTTGGCGTCTAGCTGAACACCGGCTTTATCTTATTATGTATGTGATACATATGTAATTAATTTTTGACTTGAAAATGCTTATATAAAAAGTTTTTATTATTAATATACACATAGTTATAGATTAGAACTAAACCTGGACCCAAGAACCACCACAGAAACAAATTCTTTGGTAGTTTTGGAAGATAGGGTTTGGTATGAAAGTAGGATATATAAAAATCGAGTCATCTTGTATAGTAGAGATAGCTCCACATCTAACGCACTTTCTCATTACTAGCTTACCATCTTCTACTAGCTCAGATATCTTCCACATATTCTTACGTAATGCATCTGTAAGATACCCATCGTGTAAATGTGACTGAAACAGACTCTCTGTGCTTGCATTTGAAGCATCAACACTGGTGAATTCGAGTAATGGAGGTAAGTCAATTAACGTTCCGCTTGCGCTAGAAGAAGAGGATGACGTAGATGATGAGGTAGACAGCTTTTCAGCTTTAGCCTTAGCCACTAAGTCGTTGTATTTCTCTCTTTGCTGAATAAACAGTTCCTCATCAGAATCACCGAGTTTCAACCAATCAACGTTGTAAAATACCAATTCAGGAATGTTGATTTCTTTCTTGATTGATTTCGAGTACACTGCACACAAGTTTCTTAATGCGTCATAAAATTCAGGTCCAACTTTACCTTGACAAACTATTTGTTGTTCAATCGCCTGTGATAAAGCAGGATCAAGTTGGATGTTATGCAATGGTACATCAGCTTCTGTTAAGAAACTCTCAAACGTGTATAAGGATACAGGCGAATTTTTCACAATTGCACCAAGTCTATAATAAGCTTCAATAGTTGGATGAGAGACTATATTTTTAGTTGACTCTATTGAATTTTGGGAAGATAGTAGTACTGAGTTTTGACTTGTTATTAGCTGTTTTTCAACGACTTGGAAGAAGTTCATTGGATTGTCAGGAGAAACCATAGAAGACAATGAAGGATCACATTTCTCAACAAATTTCTGAATAAATACAATCAATCTCTTGATGTTTGAAATCGATAACAGTAAGAAAGATCTAGGAACTTTTCCAAGTAACAAAGGCACAGCCACTGAATTCTCGATAAGTCTTTCAACTTCTTCTTTATTATTTGGTTTTGCAAACGCATTCGACAATTCCAATAGTTCTTTGTTAAGTCCTACAATATAGTCAACACACCATCTCACAATACCCAGTACCGATATTATACTATCCTCTCTTGCTTTAGAGTTAGGTAAAGTATCAGGAACATTCAACCCTTTTCTAGCTAATCTCTGAACATTTTGATATATGGTATGAATGGTATACATAATACAAGTAGCAATGAATCTAAGATTGACCAATGACCAAGCAATCTTACCACTTTTTGATCTCTTCCAATTGGTATACGTTCCTAAAGAAAGTTGTAAATTGAGTATTCTTTGTAATTGTTGATTTTGCAGCATTCTATCAGCTTGCTCAGTGGATATATTGATATTCAAGTTGATAGCACGTTGACACTCTTGTAATAATGAGTCGAGTAACTTATCTGAATATTCTGGTGATATCCTCTTCTTGCTTTCCTCTAGTTCATGCCTCACAGTGACAAAAAAATCTTCAGTTGATGTTCCCATATAACAAGCGCGTGTATGACATAAAGCAAGTCCCACCGTAGTGGCCACTAATAGACCTTTTTTCTTTGGTGGTAGATGAATCTCATTGATGTTTTGTTCAACACAACGAATGTATAACGTACTATCATTGATCAAAGGTAATGCAACATAACAACAGGAATTTGGGGATATACATGTGAATAAAGGTTGAAATTCCATTTTTGGGTATTCGAAACCAGCATCGTGTATAGTTGAGACTGATTTCGGTAGATAAATAGATGAAGCTGTGCTCTTATTGGATGCATAATGGTTTTTAATAGGTTTAAAAGTTGTTCTATTGAATGGCTTAACCTCACCATTGGTGAATGTTATAATCATGAGCATATCGAAATTCATGAATTCAAAAGATAAGATAGATTCATTGAATTCCATTTTACTCTTGAATACTAAAGAAAAATGACGTGGAGAATCTGGAGCAGGTGCTTCGTTGACATTGACACCTCTCTTTGATGCAATATTGTTGAAACCATTATACAATGTACTGGCTTGGTCTTTCTCTTCTAGTTGGAACCTCAACAGTGTTGATTTAACATCTTCGGAGTTCATTACTCTCTCATTATCTAGTACAATGACAACATCTAATTTGATATCATCATGATGATTCTCGGAAACAACTTCCAAATGAGACAACCTTTGAAATCCAGTACTATCGAACTCTGTTAAATCGTATTTGAACAAAGACTTGCAGTCTAAAGTAGGTTGAATTCTCTGTTTATCAGGAACACGATAGTTTGGTATCTTTGGTAAGTATTTCGCAGACTGGAGTAAGTAATTCCAATTTATCGTTATTTGGAAAATCCTAAGACTGTTACTCAATGAGCTGTATGCTGCTATTATAACCCTTCCATCTTTCATATACCCAATGGAAGCTTGATTTATCTCCTCGTCGTCTTCTAAATCTAACTGATGCTGAAGTCTAGTATACTCCATACCATGATCTTCTTGATGCCATAGCATGACTAATCCATTTCTACGTACACCAATACAACCTTGTTTTGTCCCTAATGGATGTTTTGCACCAAAGGATGAATATGGTTGTAAACGATAAGAATAGTAGAAATCTCCACCGTCATCATGAGCAGCTCCTAATTTTGAAGTACAACCATTCAAAACTTTTGTCTGTTCATTTGCTTCAACTTTAGTAGCTGGGAAACTTCCAATTACAGTCTTATCAATGTTCAGCCATTTCATTGTGACAAGTTGGTTTCTTCTCCTTTTCAAATGCGTAGATAGATCAGGGAGAGGTAGTACAGAAGAATCTGAGTAAAGTAATTCTGCGACATTGAATGCAGTACGTAGATATTGTGTTGTAGGGATCGGTATTGTTGATTCTATATGTGGATAGGTACTGGGCAATATTGTCTTCTTGATACCTGTAACTAAGATAGAAACATGACCATTTTCATCAGCTGTGAATAAATCCCATCCTGTATTACTAAAACTTACTATGGATAACGGTACACTTCCAACTCCCAGAATTGGATCAGTACTAATATTATGCTGTGTTGTGTGAGCTTGAGATTGTGAGCCAGATTGTGCTGTGTTGTTGCCTGATGTTGGTTGTGATGTGGAGTTTGTCGTACTTGTGTCAAATGAGTGGATTTTCAATGGAGTTGCAGGAGCCAATTGCCATGATCTACCATCGATACATTCTAAGTAGGTGATGTACAAATTGTGTTCAATTGGTTTGTCACTCCTTACTGGAGAATACGCTATATGACCTTGCTTAGACCAGGATATTTTACTACAATGAATAAGACGTTAGTTAGTATTGAAATATTTCAAGAGGCAGAATTAGATTATGTTGATCACTTACTTCCAGTACTGTTCCTGACGTGCTCTACGAGCCATCACTTCATTGATGTTGAAATCCTTAGTCATTGCTTCTAGAGATCTACTTTGACTTAGATTAGCTTGTGATGGGTATATAATTGCAGTCAATTAACTACCTTACCTATACTTATAATACACATCAATAAGCTCCTCGAGGAACTTTAAACACAGGGCAGCTAAAGACTCAGATTTTCCTTGATTTTCCAGTGACGTGATTTATTGTAAATTTTATAATCAATGTACTATTCACGTGATCTCGGATTCTCGTAGTTCAACTCGAGTCAAAATTATTTACTAGTTTTACTTTTACTCACTTTATTTCATCAATAATTATATTTTAATTGTCGTTACAAAAGTTATTATATCACATAAAGGCAAGTTATTTATTCTACTAATCTATCAATAATTGAGAGGTAATTTAGAAGACATCACCTTGGTCAAACATAGCATCGGCAACTTTGATGAAACCAGCAACGTTAGCACCCATAACTAAAGATGGTAAAGCGGTTTTGTTTTCTTCAGCAGTGTATTTAACAGCAGTTTCGTAACAGGTGTTGAAACAGTTGACCATAATTGCCTTTAATTTAGCATCAACTTCTTCAGAAGTCCATTGAACTCTTTGAGAGTTTTGAGCCATTTCTAAACCAGAGACAGCAACACCACCACAGTTAGCAGCTTTACCTGGAGCATACCAGATAGATTCTGGGTTCTTCTTACGTTCAGCTTCGAAGATATCAATAGCTTCTTGAGTAGAACCCATGTTAGAACCTTCAGCAATGTATTTACAACCAGCAGCAACTAAAGCCTTAGCTTCTTCACCAGAGACTTCGTTTTGGGTAGCAGATGGTAAAGCAACATCAACAGCACCAACTAAAGTCCATGGTCTAGCACCAGCGTGGTAAGTAACCTTAGATTCAGAGAAAGCAGAGTATGAACCAATGATTTCTTCTAAAGATTTGAATTTTAATTTAGCTTCACCGATAGCAGCAATGTGAGCTTGGGTAATACCAGTTTCAGAGATGATAGTACCTTTAGAATCGGATAAAGAAACAACGGTACCACCTAATTCAATAACTTTAAGGGCAGCGTATTGAGCAACGTTACCGGAACCAGAAATGGCAACTTTCTTACCAGCAAAAGATTCTTTACCGTTAGTGGCTTTTTCAATCATCTTTTCAACGTAGTAAACTAAACCGTAACCAGTAGCTTCTGGTCTGATTAAAGAACCACCCCAAGTTAAACCTTTACCGGTTAAGACACCTTCGAATTGGTTTTGCATAGCTTTGTAAGCACCAAACATGTAACCAATTTCTCTACCACCAGTACCAATATCACCAGCTGGGACATCGGTGAATTGACCAATGTATCTGGCTAATTGTCTCATGAAAGCAGTACAGAATCTTCTGATTTCGTTATCGGATTTACCCTTTGGATCGAAATCAGAACCACCTTTACCACCACCCATGGATAAACCAGTTAAGGCATTCTTGAAGATTTGTTCATAACCTAAGAATTTTAAGATAGATAAGTTAACAGATGGATGTAATCTTAAACCACCTTTGTATGGACCTAAAGCAGAGTTAAATTGAACTCTGTAACCTCTGTTAACTTGTAAGTTACCATTGTCATCTTCCCAAGTAACTCTGAATTGGATAATTCTTTCTGGGATAGAAACAACTGGGATAACTTTTTCATACTTTGGAGCAACTTTGAATAAAGTTGATTCCTTTAAAGTAGATAATAATTCGTTGTAAGCTTGTTCGAATTCTGGTTCGCTTGGTTGGACCATTTTTGTAATAGTTTTATAAATATATATGTATGTAATTGATCAACAATTAAATGTATATGTATAGAAGATAAAAAAAGAGAAAAAGAAAAAGAAGAAAGAAAAGATTATGAAAGGTTAAATCAACAGTTTTAGATTACAGGGAAATATCACTGGGTATTTATAGTTAGGCAGGAGGATTTACAAACTGAAAGAATCACCCACCCACATAATTAAGATCGTTGAAATATTGTAATTAATTAGTTTTGGTGAAATATCGATAAAGAGAAATCATCATGCAAATTGCTGCAATGGCTCTAAGTAAAACAGTTTTTCCGATCTTTTTCTTTCTTTTTTTGCTTATAGTGAGCAGAGTTTCCGGTCCGTTACAACCGTCATCGGAGAGTCATCCATCCCATTAACTACTAACTTACTGCTCTCATTTCTTTTTTAGAGTTTTTAAACTATTGTACTTTATTATCTAAAGCCAATAGTTTGTGTTGAATGATTTTATTGGACTGATAACAAGATGTATGATTAGCTATTTTTTTGAAAGATGGTTGAAAAATTGTCGGTTTGAAATTTGTATGTTAGTTGGTAGTTAGTAGTATAGTAATAGTATTTACTTTACATAGTTAACACTCGTCAATTCTCCGCTGTAAATAGTGAATTTGCTCGGTACGTTAAAAACAGTCCGAGTCGCCTAATTTCTACGCTTGACATTTTTAATACTGGGGGAACTTTTCAGTTCGTAGTCATGGGCATTTCCTTGGGGGTTTCGGTCAATTTTACAGTAATTTACTTGAAATTTATAAGGATACTAATCAGCAATAAGCAATTGATCCATTTCCTTCACTCGGTGACATGACACATGTCTAAGTAAGAGTAAACTCGCCTTAGTAACTTTCTCGGTCGATCAAATCACAGCGTAAACCCCGACCTCCCTCCACCATTTGAAAGATTTTGAAAAATCTGATTGAGTGAAAAATCATGTCGGAAATGATATTTCTTCTAGAAGAAAAGTATCAAGATACATAATGATAAGCTATCTACAATCTACAATCATATCTTGGCTTATTGGTATCCATCATGATAACTAAAATCATATCGAAATCAAAACATATAAATGTTTAACTAACAGGGCTTCAACCATAGAAATTCGGAAATATCGCAGTGATACATATATACTTAAGTAGCTCGCCAACAATTTGTACATAAAAAAAGACAAAGAAAAATTTTTCCTGTCTCGCTTTTTCGTTCTCGAGAAAATGAATCATTTCTGTGACATCTCCACACATTACAAACTACATATACATAGTTATACAAGTTTTGTAAATTACATGCTCAATTACAACTTATTAATCAACAAGACCTGATTGAATAAACTCAATTGATGATATAATGGACATATTCTTCAATAACTTGTTAAATTTCAATTGAAAATTGTAGTGAATAGACAATAAAAAAAGCCTTTAGTAAATAAACTAGTAACAATAGGTTTTGGTTGTTCTTGTTTTTCTGAAAAGTTTATTGTAAATATAACCACCTTATTGAAAAGTATCCTATTTCGGACAATATCCACTTTACCCAATTCAGGTGAGCCTGAGTGGATAGTTTTACTTAATTCATATACTTGTATTATACATTGGTCTTTGTTTTGATCTTGTTGATACTATCTCTAGTTCAAGGTAAAGTATAAGGTATCTCGGTACTCAGCGATTAACTGTTGAAAAATTAATAAACTAATGACTCATAAAATATCGATTATGTAATATGTAACGGTGAAATTTTTCACTTTATTCCATATAGCTAACTCGATGTCGGTGGAAGTATAAAGATTCTACTACTACAAGCTATAGACAATAATAAACATGGCACTGTTGATTCTGAAATAAGTAATAAACTACTCGCAGTTTTACCGCGGGCGACCGATTCTCACGAAAGACAATAATAACACACAAGCCCAGGAGTACACGAACCAAAAAAAAAAAATATAGCTGAAAAGGTTCTCGAGAAAGTCACCGGCGAAGACAACAAAACGAGTCTTAAACAATTGTATTACATAATAGA
This sequence comes from Wenyingozyma methanosorbosa, assembly GCA_030570755.1. Classification (NCBI taxonomy): domain Eukaryota; kingdom Fungi; phylum Ascomycota; class Pichiomycetes; order Pichiales; family Pichiaceae; genus Wenyingozyma; species Wenyingozyma methanosorbosa. The sequence goes on from JAJLWP010000021.1 coordinate 181,399, forward strand.
GAATCACATACACTACGTCAGATTTCCGACTCTTCGAAAAGTATTTGAGAAAGTAATGATCACTGAAAAAGTGGACAACTTGTCCAACGAAGTTTTTCAAATAATGGACGACGTTTCTCGACGACGAGCCGGTTTTTTACACAAAATTCAATGTTTCTTTTTTTTTTTTTCGTAGTAGTACGTTGGAAGAAATATTCGCCGCAATAATCGCCGAAACTTTTCATCCTTTTTGTTTCAAGCTTTTGTCAATAAACCTATTACTTCATTGAAAACTCAAAGTAGTTACATTAGGTTAGTGAATGTCGAGTGTATAATTACAAAACGGAGAAATCCATATTCGTTCAATTCAAGACAATGTAAAATTATGTCAAACTAGTCTCAGCCATGAAACTAAGGAAAGTGATCTAGTAAAAGTATATTCTAAGCAGTTAATCAACTATAAACGCTGTTAATACAGTTTACTTAGTACTTTTATAAGACAAGGCTGAAATTTATTACTTCCGTCAACGGTCGTATTTTTTCTCAGCATGGAGACTTTATTTTTGGTAAGTATTATTACTACGGAAGGGTAAATTCACCCAAAGATACTACTAAATAGAGTGAGTGTGTGTTAACATAATATTTAGTAAAAGTCCGGAAATGTAGTAATGACAATAAATGATGTAAGCAAAAAAGAAAAGAACAACGGATCTATCCGATAATTTCAATATTAGGTGTCGGACTTCTATAGTGCTGATGCAAGGAACTAAGTAACTTGTATTTTCTTCGGTTAGCTTTATGTTTTTACATGTAAATAGACGTATTTGTCTTCAAAATATGTTCAATCTATTACTTCAACTTCATATACAATTTATTTATTTACCAACCTACTATGATTGTATTAATCAATCATTTATTTTAAAATGATGACTAAATTTAGTACCGGAAATGCTTCTCATGAAGAAAAAAAAATTAAAATTTCAATTTAATTAATTGATCAATTTAGTCTGATAGATAAATTAATTTGAAATTAATTAATTTCTGAATGAGCAGCAGCAGCAGCAGAGAAGTAAATTAAGATAAAGTACTTGGAATTGAGTTATGTATGTGTCAATCTCTAGAGTTAAGCGTTAATCTATATATTATAAGTCTATCATACATAATGACTCCGGTTCAATTTCATTCTTGACTTTAATGTGGGGTGCGAGACTTTCCTAGCTATATGTCTAAGTTTAGTGTAGATCCATACATTGATATATACTTAGTATGGTCTCTAATTTTAGTAAATTGAGGGTGTATGAGGCAGAATGCATCTTCAATTGATCTATGTGACTCGAAATTTTCTTAATTTTGACATATATATTTCACTATAATTGCTGGATAATCCAATCTCAGAGCATAGTTTTTACAATTGACCCTGGTCATGTTACATTTATTAGTAAAGTTTTTTATCTATGTGTTAATAACGCCAATGTCGCAATTTAACAGTAATTGTTCACATGTATCAAAAATCCTTATCAGTAAATTCTTCTCTCTATCAGAGTCTTCGTTGCATGAATTACTAATTAGAGTTTTATGGCTCATCTTACGGTTATATTATGCTAATCAACAGTAGTCAATTGATAATAAGTAACTAAAAATGTAACATTTCTTAATTTTCTTTAAATAAGAGAGTTCAATTTCAAACTGTCAAAAAGTAATGAAAACGGTAAAAGCCACACTACTCGTATATAGTAGAACCGGTTCAGGAATTCTAATACTATGACTAAGCTATTTCTAACTTATATACCTGGTATTACTTATATACTACAGATTACTAGGATCAAAAGTATGGAATACCCTCTGTCTACTATACTGGATTACTAGTCTTTATAAGTGCTCAATGACAGTGTTTAACATTATATATTACGTTTAATATAGACAAAATATTTATAACTTAGCCTTTTCAGGACCAACAAATTTCAATATCTTTTCAATATTAGCAGCTTTCATAACATTACCTTTAATCTTTAATTTACCTGTCATAAATAACTTTTGTGCATTTGATTTACCTAAAATTAATTTACGTAAATCATTATCTGATATATTAATCTTGATATCAGCAGAGTCATCTTTAGCATCGTCTAATTTGGTTAATTTACCCTTGTCTTTCAAGTCCAAGAACCAATAAGTTGATTCACTTGACTTGTTATTCTTTACTGTAAAAAGAATGGTAGAGTTTGTTGATTTGATTGATTCTTTTCTTAAGGATTCATTCTTATCGAGAACCTTTGATAGTTTGTTTAAGTATTCTGTTGATTTAAAGTTTGACATTTTAGTTATATACTTGGGTTAGTTGATGAAAAGAGCAATAAAAGTGAGTACTTTAAGGTATAATACAAAAGACAAGGACCATTTCACTATTTATACTCTCTTTAACTTCTGTTCATGTGAAAAGTCACTTAGTAGCAAATGTGGGGGAATTTTAACTATTAAAAGACATGTGAAAATTATATTTGATTATGTAATATATTCAATTAATACATCCCTACACTTTGGATTTTTTGAAATAAAAATTGAAATTTATTTACATTTTATTGATCTTGTATTTATTACCTTGTATTACTTAACAACTATCAATGGAGAGATCAAGTACAATAACATGTTATCTATAGTATTTGGATGGATATATGCAATAGTATGGAGTATATCATTCTATCCAACAATATTCCTTATTTTCAAAATAAGATCCTCCGATTCAATCTCAATTGATTTCCTAATCTTGAATTTCCTAGGATACTTATCATACTCTATTTCAATCTACCTCCAACTCTTCAACACGAATATAAGAAATGAGTTCAGATTGAAATTTAAGAACATACCGAATTTATCCATAATTGATCTCTCATACACGGTACATGGTCTGATGTTGAACTTATTCATTATAGTGCAGATCGTCTATGGTGAAAAGCTCTTTCATTTCAAGAACAAGAACAAAATATCAATAAAGAGACTTAACAAAATGACTAAAATCATATACTTATTCTTCATATGCTTCATACTTTTCAACCTCACAACGTTATTCTCACAATTGACTGACCCAAACAACAAGATCAACAACACAAATCAACAATTTTTACAATTCACACTAAATTTATCATACTTCAAAATTCTCATTAGTTTCGTGAAATATTTCCCACAAGTAATGCACAATTATAGAAGAAAATCAATGTACGGTATATCAAAATTACAAATCGCTCTAGACTTAACAGGTTGTTTATCAGCACTAACGCAATTACTCATGGAGAGTAAAAATAGTTCTGTTTGGAACTTAATCAATTTGAACAGAAGTAAAGTAGGTATCATACTAGTAACGTTACTATTCGATCTGATATACACATTTCAGTTATCCATCTACCCTTCTACTCCAGTAATAGATGAAAAATTAAAAGGATTAGTATAATAATAAAGACTTACAACATAGTACAGAGTCGCAAAAACGTAATAAAAAAAAATTTGTGTGTTTTTTTTTTCTCATTTGTGCATATACGCTAACAGAGAGAATAATACAAATCTCAGGGGTACATTGCATATACAATAAAGCCTTGAGATCTACTACAAAAACATAATTATAATTATACAGAGTAATACAATTTGACACAGTTTAAGAAAATGAAGGATTATTATAATTCCATAGCAATTCCCACTCAACTGAAATTCAAAAGGAGTAATTATTCATTTGATAATAGATAATAAACTTTTTAAAAAACACCACTGCCCTTAAAAAGATATATTCACAAGAGATAGATAAATAAATCTATGTATGTAATGTAACCTAAAGTAAAACAAATTATTATTATATAATATATATAACCTACTCAATTTTCTTTCCCCATTGAAGATAAAATCACATACATATGTGTGTTCTTATTTTCACCCAAAAAAAAAAAGAAATAAAAACTAATGAAAGACTATGTACAGGCAACTAACTAATTAACAACTTTTATGAGTCAAAAACAAAAAAAGATAAAATAAACAAGTATAATAAATAAATAAATAAACAAATAATGTAAGTAATGTAAGTATAATAAATAAAACAGGTATAAGTATAATAAATAAGTATAATAAATAAGTAATAGTAGTAATAATAATAATAATAATAAGCATAAGTAAGTAAAATGTAAATGTATGAAAAAACGAGTGACTAAAGTAAAGCTGAGTGAAAATGTGTCGTAAAAAGAGTGAATTAGTATGATATGATATGGTATAATGTAATGTAATGTATCGTAAATTGGAATTAAAGATGTTGTGTTGTGATAATTAATTTAAAATGTATGTGAAAAATGAGTGATTAAAAGTTGTTAATGTATGTATGAAAAATGAGTGACTTGTGTGAATATATGTGTTGAAAATAAAAATAAAAAATATGTTTTGATTGTGATTGCTGATATGAAAAGCTGAGAAAAATAATGCATTAATTGGTTGGTTTTGTTTGTCTGTGTTATGTGTATATTGTATGTTGTATGTTTTGCGATGAATGTATGAAATGAAAATTAATAGTAGTAGTAGCAACGCTCGAAGAAATGAAATAAAATCAACTAAAAACTCTTTGAATTAGAACCACCTTGTTTTTGCTTTGTCTTTGCTGTTGGTTTAGCTTGTGTCTTTTGCTGTGATCCACCATCATTATCACCTTGATCATTTATCAAACTACTTCCACCTTTAGACATAGAACTCGATGAAACAGATTCAGGAATAGATGATGTACCACCAGAAGGATCTAACGAGCTATCAAAATCCTGATAATCAAAATAACCACCACCACCCATATTCATATTCATCATATGTTGTTGTTGCTGAGGTGGAACATTCATAGGATTCATAGGATTCATATACTGTCCTTGAGGATTGATATATTGTTGTTGTGGTGGTGGAACAGGAGTCAAATTCATATTCATCATATGTGGTTGTGGAACTTGTTGTTGTTGTTGATTATTGTACATTGGATGATGCATTTGCATTGGATGATGATAATTTGGCATACCCATACTCATTGGATTCATCAACATACCTTGTGGTGGAGGTTGAGAACCCATCATGTACATTTGTTGTTGTTGTTGTTGTTGTTCAGCAGATGGTTCAGATGGAGATGGTGTTGATGAGGTTAATTGTGGCATGGTTATTGTAGGGGATGCAGTTTGTTGTTGATGTGATTGTGAATGTGCATGTGGAGGAGGTAATGGTGGTATAGGTGGTGATAATATACCATAGTACATTGCTTGTTGATTCATAGCAGCTTGTTGTTGTTGTTGTTGTTGTTGCTGATGATGAGAATGCACTATAGCTGGAACCGATGACCTTTGAAATTGTCTTCTTGAATTCTGTGAAGTGTTGCGTGAATTACCACTACTACCAGTACTCGAACCACTTCCACCCGCTACGTTCTTAGTTGGTGTGTTTGAATTAGATGATGTACCACTAGTACTTGCAGATTCTTTGTTTAACAACGAAGCTGATGAAGCTGATGAAACAGATGAAACAGGTTCCATCATTTGATATGAAGGAATCATAGTATTACCATAAGGACCCATTGGTGGAGCAGGATAGTAATAATATTGCTGTTGCTGTTGTTGTTGTTGTTGTTGCTGAGCTTGTTGAGCTTGAGCTTGAGCCTGGGCTTGAGCCTGGGCTTGTTGCTGTTGCTGTTGAGCTTGTTGCATCTGTTGATGATAAGCCATTTGTTGATGTTGTTGTTGTTGTTGTTGATTATGCAACATTTGTGGATCTTGGTAGTAATGTTGTTGATTAAGCAAAGGTAAGCTAATGCTACGTGGTTGTTGATTCTGTTGACCATAATGATGATGATGGTGATGATGATGACTATGAGTGTTACTATTGCTACTATTATTGATGTTGGTGTTGGTGTTTTGGTTTCTAGAGACAGATGATGGATTTGAATTTGCAGAAATTTGAGAAGAAGTATTCTTATTATTATTATTATTTGCTGGTGGATATGATGTGACAGGTGTATTAGGTATGTACATCTTAAAGAATGAAGAAAGATGATTTTGATTATAATGTTGAATACTTCCATTTCTTGAAACTCTATTTTCTTTACGTTGTGCAAATGAAACTTGTAAGTAATTATAATTCGAATCTGAATCTGTTTCTGTATCTTTATCTTTATCTGTGTGGTCTGAGCTTGAATTTGAATTAAGGATAACTGTTTCCGTTTCAGTATTGTCTTGTTCAGTACTTGTTGATGTTTGAGTTTGATTTGCATCTGAATCAACAGCGGCATCTGTTGAAGTACTTTCTCTTCTTGAATCGGAAGGAGGTGTGTTTCTAATTCTGTATCCATTCATGACAACTAATGCTCTAGAAGCATCAATAGGACGTTGAAAACAAACAAAACCAAATCCCTTAGACGTGTGTTCTTCTTCTTGTTGTTGTTCGTGTTCGTGTGATTCACCTTGTTTCTCAGTATCTCCCTCTTTCTCTTCATTATCCTTCAAAGAAAGACTTTCAAGATCAACTTCTTTCTCGACTTTAACATCCTCTTTCAAAGAACCTTCATCAGACGCTGATCCTGTATCAACGACGTTTGTCTCATTAGTACTAGTAGTAGTAGTATTAGTACCACTTTGTGGTTGTGATTGACGAGTCATTATCTTTGCTGAAACAATCTCACCGAATTCAATAAACAAATTGTATAAATCAGCATCTTTAAACCATAATGGGATACCTGTGATATATAAATTTGAATCTTGATACCTTGGTCCTGCTATTGGTAATCCTGTGATAGTTGATATCAAATTGGATGAATCTTGTGATAGGTAAAATGGAGGTGGTGGTGGTGGCATACCAGGACCTGGAATCATTTGTTGTTGTTGAGAAGAAGAAGATCTACCCGATGTGGAAGATGATGAAGAAGTTGGTATTGATAACGCATCTGATAGTGCCCCTATGTGATTTGATGAACTACTACTATTCTGACCATTATCCATACCTGATAAATCAGTAAAATATGGAGCTTGTGATTCTGGTACTCCGAGTAAATGACTTGGAATACCATAAGGGTCAGGATAATAGTATGTGGCACCAGGAGCAGGAGCAGGAGCAGGAGAAGGAGATGAGACAGTAGATTGAGTATTTGAAGAAGAAGACATCATTTGTTGTTGTTGTTGCTGTTGTTGATGGTGTTGTTGCTTTTGTTGTAGTTGAAATGGAGTCTCTGGTTGATTAACATAACTATAATCATAATTCATGTAATTACCTTCAAAATCACCATATTCAGGTACTGGGACTTGTTGTTGTTGTTGTTGTTGTTGTTGGTAATCAATTTCTTCATTAACGTGATGTTTATGATGACTTGACTTATGACTATATGATGATCTTGAATTCTTTCTACTTTGTTGTGATGGCTGACCACTTGTAACAGCACCTGCAACAGCAGTTGAAGAAGATGACGATGAAGTTAGAGTTGAATGTTGAGCATTATTAGTCTGCTTGTTATTTTGATTTCCCAAATGATTCAATGTATTATTCAAATGTTGATATTGTGCTTTATCATGTTTTCTTTCTGCTCTATTTATAACAATTTTAAAACCTGGTTCTATCTCGGAATTGTTTACTTTTGATTGCGCTAATATAGCATCTTCATGATTCTTGAAATTGATGAAACCGTACCCTTTATTTGCTTTCTTTTTAGTGGTGACTGTTGTAAGATTATCTTCTTCTGACTTGGATTCAGTATTTACAGGAGTGGTTGATGTATCTATGTCTTTGTCTTTAGTTTCTTCCATTTGTTGTTGATCACTGGTAGATTCTTCATTATTGTCATCATCATCATTAGGCAAAAAAATCGATTTTATTTCACCAAATTCTTTGAATATCTTCATTAAATCATCTTCATTATACCAATTTGGTATATTTGAGACATACAAATTGGTATAATTCAACCTATCAAATTCCATCTTCTCTAGCCTTTCTTTCTTTGAAATATGATGATTGACAAATAACAAATGGTGGTTATTATCATGATCATTTTCATTTGAATTTGTATTCTTCTCTTGAATATGAGTTTTCAAATTATAACCATTTAAATTTTTAATTGCATCATTTGCCATTGACTTATTCTTGAAATTTATGAATCCAAATCCTTTTGAATAACCAAATTCGTTATAAATAATCTTACAAGATTTGATCTCACCATATTTACTAAAGATATTATATAATTCATCAGTTGTTAAATCAGGTGATAAATTCTTAATGTATAAATTACCAGGTAATATTTCATCTTCATCAACATCGACTAACTCATATTTTAAATTTTGACTTGTTATTAAATTGAGAAATGATTGTAAGAAATAAGTTGATTTAAATTTAAGTAATTTGAAATTAGACGAGGAGGATTTTAATGAATTATTATCATCATCATCGATCATAATAGCTGAATTTTTAGATGCAATATTATCATTTCCGATAATAATCTTTATAAATTCATGACATAAATTATCTATATCAATTGAATCATTATGGAAAACTTTTATCGATATTAGTTTTTCTTCATCATTTTCATCATTTTCATCGTCAACTTCATCAACTTCATCAACTTCTTCTTGATCTATGTTCAACTCTGTAGGTAGTATATTTTCCTGCTTTTCAATGTTATTAGTATTGGTTAAGGTAGTATCAGCAATCTCGGGTACTAATTGAGTAGGTTTTTCCTGTGTTGAAGTGGTATTTGTCGAACTCTTAGTAATCGTTGTCGTTGTATTATTCTTTAGTAAATCCGTCTTTTCCTTATATGACATGATTGTTAAAACTTGGAAAACTTTATCAATATTTTTAATAAAAGTTTGTTCTCAGTCTCTAGTAAGTTTAAGTATTTGTATGGATATATAAGGTATATTGAAGTTAATAACAAACAAAAAATAGTGAAAAAAAAATTAAAATCTTTAATATAAAAACAAGGGAAACAAGAAAAATCAAAATATGTATAATAAAAATAAAAAAATAAAGAAAAAAAAAGATTAGAAGAGTGAATGATACCCTAAAGGAATGAATGGCAAAACAGAGTATATGATAGTATACAACACAATTGAATGTTAGATGTGATGTTCTTAGTGATAATTCTATTATAATTAAGATGGAATAAAAGAGAAATAAAATGAATATAATAGAAAATAGAATAAAATAGAAATTAAAAGAAATCAGAAAATCTAATGTGATGATGAGATGAGATGAGATGAGAAGATAAAAAAAGTTGGGAAAATTTGTTTAAATATGAGAGCGTGAGACCTGACTTTTTTCTCGCAGTATGAAAAATTTGTCTTAGTTAAGCAAAAGACAAGGCTTAACTATGTAAATATGGGGTATTTCACTCTTTTTAATTGATTTATCTGGGCTTATACTACTAGTTTATGATAAAATACTTTCTTAATGAACACCTGTCCTTTTACAATCAAGTGAGCTTATTGTCTAGAATCTAGTTAGTCTCATGCTTACTTGTAGAACAACAACCACACAAGAAAAAAAATATTTACTCTTGCTATTATTGAGAAAATTTAAAGCTAAAGCGGGATAACGTTTTTTTTTAGTAAATTTGTAAAATTGCCATTGAAGAAGTAGTATAGTACAATACTACAACAATACAATGTTACATGAGTGTAAATGACTACTAGCCTGTCATTCAACTATACTAAACTTAGAATCTAGACAGGAGATAAAGTTTGAAATTCGAAAAATATCGGAACAATCAGATTGTAAAATCGTTGAGATTCGGAATTTTTACACAGATGTGTGTGTGCTGCGACACTCTCTGTGCTCACTCTTTTTTTTTTTCTTTGCAGGAATCAGCTAGATTTCACTAGAATTTTCCACTTTAGATAGTTAATATTAATACTAATCCTTTGCCTCGTTTATCACCTCTTAGTAATTACTATACTATTCTCCTATATTCTATTAATCAAAATTATAATGATAGCACATTATAATTAAGGTACTACTTATCAATGAGTATCACAACAATAACAATACAAACAAAGTGATGTGATCTTTGTTTAAGAAATTCTCGCTTCATTCGGCAGTCGGGATCATTTGATTTTTTTTTTTTTTTTTTGATTTTTCTTTGTCGCCGCCTTTTCTTTTTTTGGGCTTGTTCTTACACTGAAGTACTTGCTCTTTTGAACAATAAATAACATCATATTACACGGCTGAGCTTAGTATATCACCCAAGTACATAAAGTACGTGCTTATATGCTTCAAGGCAAGCAATTTAATACCACTACATACTTAATTACAAAATTCACTCACTCAAAATAATCTGATAAATCCGGCCGGTTAAATACTCTTTATGTAACATCATTAACTAACTTGTGCAAAAAGTATACCACACTACTCACAATACTTAATATTCACACGTCATCATCTCATCACCCTTAACATATTTCTCGGATTTAACTCTAGTATACTATATTCAGTCAATACAAATTTACCTTGATTTCTTTTCGGTAATTAATGTACTCAAAATGGTACACAAGAAAGGCATTAAAATCTTAAAGTAGATAACAATACCCTTTGTACATACATACATACATACATACATATAACTCGTTAAACGGGAATTTTCTAAATTAAGAATATGGAAATCATATCAAGTACTCCGTATCTCTGTATCTTGTATAGTATAGTATAGTATCTCACTTGATCCTTAATTAGTTTAGTTTAGACTATATCCCTCTCTTTTTAATCTATCCTTTGAATACCTAACCTACTTCTTCTATTAAGTTCTAGACTTCTTAGTGTTTTGTTTTGCCACCTGAAAACTCTCCGCTGTCATCCATACTTGACTGAATAAACAAGAAATAAATTATATAAAAAATGCTTTTTTTTTCTCAAAATCACACAAAATAGTATGCTATGCTAATGTACATCATAAACAACAGGTACTCCTCCAAAGACAATAACAAAACAACAATAATAAGACAATAGACAAGTAAAGATGAGATAGATGAGTTTAAAATAACAAGAAGAAAAAAAACTTTAACTTTTGTAAATACACTTACTTATCTTCAGTATCTCTTATTGTTTGATTTCTTGTGAAAGTACAAGGTTATACTATAAAGAGGAATCATTTAATCCCATTTAGTAAAAAAAGAGAGTCTAGTCCTTGCCCTTTAAAGGCGATGTTCTGGATTCATATAGTAGAACTTTCAAGAACTGACAAAAAAAAATACACACTCTGCTCGTATATACGAGTACTAGTACTAATACTAGTTACTAATCACCTCGTATGTTTTGAACAAGTGGCAGTATATACTGCAACTTGTACTCAATGAGCTTCACCCTCCTACATGAATGATAAGAAGAAGGGAAAGAGGGAAAAAAAAAAGTTTCATTGTCTTATGGAATTGAGTAAACTCAACGCCGTCGGAGTGCGTTGCGTTGTCACTTGGTTTACAAATATATACATGACAACAAGACACTGTGGCACACCTTAATATGTACATAATACAAGTATATACACTACCACTAATGGGCTGTAAATGTGATAAGATAAGATAAGAATCATCCATCATTGAGATTCTCATCAAGATAAGAGAATAACTTTATTATATATTAAAAGTTGAAATACTACCTACTCGAATATTCAAATCTCATTAGATTCTAGATCTAGATCTAGTCAGCAAGAACTATATATATTAAAAACATGTATGTACTCAGTAGTAATCTAACCTACTCACTCAAAAGTAATACAAAGTAAAAGTAAGTAGAACAACAGGCTAAGAGCGAAAAGAAGAAGAAAAAAAAAGAAATAATCCGCGCGGAAAATCTTGCTTAAAGAGAATTTTTGTGTCTTTGTGTCGCTGTTTTTGTCGTTTTTATGAACAATACATCCCTGCACTGATCATCCCGGATTGATTACCTAATTCAGTGAAAACCACATAACTTTTTTGAAAATTAATTTTTTAGTGTTTAGGAGAAAAAGTGTAGAAAAATTTAAGGAATTTATATGTTATTATTTACTTGCTTCTTCTTCTTCTTCTTCTTCTTCTTCTTTATTCTGTTTTTTTTTTTACAAATTTAATTATGTAAATAGTGGATAATATGGTATTAATTCATACCTGATTATGTACACTTTTCAACTATCCAATTATCAAACCAATAAAATCACTTAAGCTAACTCATTGAAGTCAATTACTGAAGTACTATAACACAGAATTTAGAATAAAAAACACAACCCAACGACAAAAAAACATCAAAAACACGCTATCATATAACTCTAAAACAATACCAATTTTAACCAATTTTTATTCCATTTACTAAAACTACATACTCTATTTATACTCATCAACCCATCCTTAGTCTATTAAATCCAATGTATAATTACTAAATACTTAAGCTTATTTATCATTAGTTCAATCTGTCAACTTAGAATTGTGCCTTGAATTATGTATTTTCTTATTACCATGGTAACTATTTTAAAAACTTCAAAAACAAATACTAAATCAAGATGTTAGTTAATAATAATCAAAATCTCCAATTTTAAAATAAAAATACTAATAATACTTAAAAATAAAACATACTAATATATATGTATATAATATAAGTTAAAAAAAAGTATCATATGGTAAGTAAGAAAAATAAAAAAGTAGTACAAAAAGAGGGGTGAAGTAGAAAGAAAGAAAGAAAGAAAGAAAGAAGTAATAAAAATAAAGGAGATAAGATAATATAGTAATAAGAATAGTAGTAGTAAGAGATAATCACTAGAATACAAAAGAGTAAATTAATAAAACAAAGGTAACAAAAAAAGCAGGAAAAGAGGAGATGAGGATTAGGAGAAAATATTGAAGTAAGTGATGTGGAAAAATAGAAAATTTTGAGATTTTGAATTCAAGATCAAAGGATAAAACTGGTAGATGGTATCACAAGTGGAATTAATAATAATACAAGAACTCTATTTTCTATCAAAGAAAAAGAGTAAATAGTAAGTAAATAATACAATTAGTTTTATCAGTGTAACCTCTGCTAGATAACAAATTCTTCAATAACAAAAGGAAGACTAATTCAAAAAAAAAAAAAACACAAACTCCAAATTTCAATAAACCTCACTCCTAGTATAATATAACAGTAACAACCAAGACTCAAATTGTTTAAATTATTTCTTCTTTGGAGCAGCCTTCTTCTTTGGAGCAGCTTTCTTAACAACTTTCTTTGGAGCAGCTTTTTTAGTAGCTGGTTTAGTTACTTTCTTTGGAGCAGCTTTCTTAGTTGCTGGTTTGGTAACCTTCTTTGGTGCGGCTTTCTTGACAACTTTCTTTGGAGCAGCTTTCTTAACAACTGGTTTCTTAGCAACTGGTTTCTTCTTTGGAGCAGCTTTCTTAATAGCTTCTTTGTTTAATTTAATTGGACCTGATGGACCTTTTGGTTGAACAAAATAACCAGCAGCAACACCTCTTTTAATAGCTAAGTTAAATTGAGAATCAAAATTACCTGCAACAGCATTGTAATTTGATAAGATAAATTTCTTAATAGCTTGACGACTATTTAAATTTGGGTAAATTAGTTAGTTAGTTAGTATTGACTTCTTTTAACGTGTTGAACAACAAGGGGGGCGGGGGATTGATTGTACAATCTTCCATGGCGGCGTTCATCATATGATGTGTGTATTTGTTTTATCTTGTCCAATAGATGAAATTGTATAAAGCGCGATTGAGAATTGTCATTGAGAATTAATGAAAATTTCAGTTGATGTGAAGAAGTTGGCGATTGAGATAAACAAGTAAACATTAAAGAGTGAATAGTACATACCTTGAACCACTTCTTTCCTTTAAGGTAGTGATAGCAGAAGTAATTAAATCTGTTGTAGGTATAAAATATTAGTTAGCTGACTATTGTATTTGAAAAGATACGAAAGAATTCAAAATATAACAAAAAAAAAGGTAAACAAACATGTTTTGTATTTTCTTGTTTCATTTCAAGTTGGATGTATTTCAAATGGGATATAACATACCTTTGTAAGATTGTTTTGATTCAGTTTTAGCAGACATTGTATAGAATTGATATAGATTGAATTGATTGATTGATTAATCTAAGTAAAGTATAGGAAAGAAAGAAAGAAATAAAATATAAAAGAAGAGAAGAGAAGAGAAAGAAATAATAAACAAAAGGGAATAATAATAAATTGGGAGACAAGGTTGAATCTGATTGATTGATTGATTGATGAAAGACAAAAGGAAAAAAAAAAAAACGTAAACAAACAACAACAAATGAGCACAACAGAAATGAGTGATTTAAAAAGCCATAAATTGCCTATTTGGGGATATGTTTATGGCTGTGTTAGCTTTTATCTAAAAACACCTAAAACCGTGTTTTTTTATCTTTTTGTTCTTTCTATTAGACCAGTCGATTGATTTTGTCTTGTGTGTGAAAGGTCGATTTTTCATTCTTTGTATATTATGTAATCAACTGATTTCAATTTCAACTCAATCGACTCTCAGACAATCGATCGATCGACTCAACTGAAAAGAATCTCACTGAACTCGATTACATAATCTACTTCTCTGTTCTCTTATTTGATTACATAATCAAATAAAATTCGCTTTGCAACACACTAAGAGCATCATCGGAAAGAAGAAAAATAATTTGCTGAGCTGTGCTGTGTGAATGTTAAGGATTTTGACCAGAATATCTTTACTTGGGTTTCAGTAGTATACTATTAAATACCACTTCAATCCATCACACACAATCAATTTATCAATCATAATTTGCTATTCCCCTTGGTAATTCCAATTATTCCTTGATTTATTGATTTTCACTATATCCTTTGATCTATCTTTCAATTCATTGAACTACCTACCGGGTTTAAACGATTTATACGAGTTTCACTTATAGGTTATAAAGATACCCTAAAATTACCACCCAACCCCACGCAACCCCAACCCACTCACAATGTCAGTAGCATCATCTTCAAGTTGGACTTCATTCATTAAGTCAATTGCTTCTTATAACGGAGATTTATCATCTTTAACTGCTCCACCATTTATATTATCCCCTACTTCCTTAGTAGAATATTCTCAATACTGGTCCGAACATACGGATTTATTATTAGAACCTAACTTTATCAAAGCAAATAAAGAAGATGAAGAACCAATTGAATTGAAAAGAATCTTAGCTGTTACTAAATGGTTTATTTCAACTTTAAGATCACAATACTGTTCAAGAAATGAAAGTATGGGTACTGAAAAGAAACCATTAAATCCATTCTTAGGTGAATTATTCGTTGGTAAATGGGAAGATGTTACCGAAGATAAAAAACTTGGTGAAACTATATTATTAAGTGAACAAGTAAGTCATCATCCACCTATTACCGCATACGTTATCAATAATGAAAAAAATAATACTTTATTACAAGGTTATAATCAAATTAAAGCTTCTATGTCAGCCACGGCTTCTTTAACAGTTAAGCAATTTGGTCATTGTATTATAAATTATAAGAACATCAATGAAGATTATTTAATTACTTTACCTTCATTACACATTGAAGGTATTATTGTGGCAAATCCATTTGTTGAATTAGATTCCAAATCTTATATTCAATCATCAAATGGTTATATCACTGTAATTGAATATTCGGGAAGAGGTTATTTCTCCGGAAAGAAGAACTCATTCAAGGCTAGAATCTTTAAGAACAAGCAAGAGTCACTAGATAAGAACAATGCATTATATACTATAAATGGTCAATGGTCAGGTGTTTCAAGAATCTGTGAAGGTTCTAACTCTTCATCTTCTTCAAAAGATCCTATCTTTTTCGATGCAATGAGTTCTAACCCACAACATTTAGTCGTGAAACCAATTGAAGAACAACACGAATTAGAAAGCAGAAAAGCATGGTTAAAAGTAGCCAATGCTATAAAATCCGGTGATTTTAACTTAATCCATGAGGAAAAATCTAAATTGGAAAATGAACAAAGAGAATTGAGAAGAATTGAATTAGAACAAGAAAAGAAATGGAATCAACGTTGGTTTGACGAAGTTGATATTTACGCCACTTCAGATGGTAAACAAATCGATGAAGAGAAATTAGACGAGAGAAACAAGGCTTTTGTTAAATTATCGAATTTAGGTGGATTATCAATTAAAAATTTCCCTTCAGGTACTACCGTTGAAAAAGAACCAAATACCAGTACATCAAGCTCATCCGATGATCAAGAAGCCATTGCATTGTTGTCTATTAATGATTCAGATGCTAATCCTGAAATCAGTACTTCAGGTCCAAAAATAATGAGCAGACACTGGAGATTCAATCCTGCTAAATTTGAAGCTGAAAAGGAAATTAAGATTTAGTACCTTTATAACTAACTAACTGTGTATTACATCCATCCCCACTTTTACCCCCCATTTTATGACTGTTTTGTGTGTTTTGTTTTTTTTGTTGTTTTATATTACCATGTCGTTATCCATAACATAATACATGATCTAATTATTTATATTAAAACCATAATACTACATAATACACTAAATTAACTACTATCACTGAGTAAATCAGAAGACGAACCATTAGCAGAATCACTAAATGCTTCATTCCTAATTGACTGAATCCATGGATCTTGTAAAAGTTCAGCAGCGGAATGTCTCTTGAACGGATCAGGGTTTAAACATTTAGCCAAGAACTCTTGCCCTGCAGGACTGAGTTGATCAGGTGATGGGAAAAGTGGTAAATGTCCACCAGCGATATGATACATAACTGCAAATTCGTTATCTAAGTTAGCCCATGGTCTTCTACCAGTGGCCATCTCAAGAACACAACAACCTAAGGACCATATATCTATAGCACCGTGTCTACCAGGGTTCTCCCCCTTGATCGTCTCAGGAGACATATACATCGGAGTACCCGCTAAAGCTTGTGTCTTACGTCCTGAATGAATAATAGAATCTTTCGTCCTGCCCGCCATAGCGATGACTTTCGCGGATCCAAAATCGACGAATTTAATAACACCAATGTGATCTAAAAGGATATTCTCAGGTTTGATATCTCTGTGAACAATTCCAAATTGATGTAAATAAGCCAATCCTTCTAACATCTGTAATGTATATAGTTGAATAACGGACTCATCTTCAATTCTACCATACTCCAAAAGCCCAGCTAATGAACCACCAGAACAGTATTCCATGAAGATATAAACACGATCTCTATGAACTTCAACACCGAAGAACTGGACAATATTAGGGTGTGATAACATCTCTAGCACACTCATCTCGCCTTTGATCGCTGGAACAATGTTCTTGATAGAATGGATATCTTGGAATCTAATCTCTTTAACGGCCATAACACCACCTGTATCCAAATTGATAGAAGCATAAACACTTCCAAAAGTACCACCTCCCAAGAACTTACCCTTTTGCCATCTAATAGATACAGAGGAGAATGAAGAAGCCAAGTAAGTCAAGAACTGGTTCTCAGTGTCAGTATCATCAAGGACTCTACCTACACTCTGTTGCTCAGCCTGTAAGATTCTTCTATCATTTTCCAATTTATTAACTTTCATCATGATATTCTCTCTTAATGAACCCAATGATTCATCATCTAAAGTGTAAAGATCCTTAGTTTGATTACGTGAGTAGTTCAACATTCTCTTCTTCTGTAATTCTTTAGTTCTAGCACCCATGATATCGAAATGAGAAATCAACAATGACATACAACCAGCGACTTTGTCTTTCAATCTATAGAACATAATACTATCCAATGTGAGTAAATTGAAACCTTTAGTGACTTCCATAGCAAACTCCAATGCGGCAACACACCATCTGAAAGTCTTCTGATCTGTCGGGATACAATCATCAACGATGAAACTTAACCACTCGATCGATGCTTGAATAAGTTTCATGATTATACCTGATTTTCTCACACTATCGAAATTACGCACGGAATCACCTCCGAAATCACGAACGTATATGAAATATGAATTGACCAACTCTTGACACCCATTTATACCACGACATTGGTTTCTCACCGAAGGCGCGGAATCAATGACGAAGCAACACGTCTTATAGAAAATTCTCTGTGTGTTGACCAATTCTCTCTGAACACGAGGCAAGAAACATCTCTTAGCCACCATAGCACCAATAGACTCACCAACACACTCTTCAAACCACTGACCACATCTCTCGATATTTGAACTATCTTCAGCTCTAGATATCAACATGACTTTACCCTTTTCGATATCCTTAGTAGGAACACCTTCGATATTAAATGGTATTACTCTACCATCCCACATCATAGCCTTAGATGGGTAAACAATCAACACGTAATCCACAGACTTATGCTCATCGGGGACTTCATCGTCAACATCGTTGAATTCCGGTGGACACTCAGCTAAATTCTCATTACTTCCATCATTACTGCCCATATTCAACTCATTATTGTACAAGATATTCATATCATTCGTGTAATCACTCAAATCATTGTACTTCTTCATGATTTCCCAATGTTTCTTTGGGATCTTCTCATGATCAACACCTAAGTATGTACTCTTCAAGATTCTCTTCACTTCACTAGGACGATTGGCTAATGATTCAGAAGCAAAAATGTAAACACCTTCATCGGCTAAAGATGGCGAATGGTATAACACATGATTACTCTCTTTCAACATATCCAAAAACTTCTTCATCTTGGAACCATTGATATTGTAAGTCAATGAGTTCTGGAAAAATTGGTTCAAAATCTGGAAAAATCTCCAGAATTTTCTTCTCAATTGACCGAAATTCTCCATTGACGAAGTATACCATCTAATAATCTTATTCTTATCCAATGGTGTTCCATCGTAAATGGGTCCTTGTAATTGTTGTTGCATATAATGGTTCAGTCTCGAGACTAACTTACTTGTCAAAATACTAAACTGTTCCGAAATCTCAACACTACCTCCTTCAATATAAAAACCCATATTTTGCAAAAATGCCCATTCTTTCTCTAACTCCTCAGGTTCTTTGAAAGTTCTGAAGGATTTGGTAGATTTTGGAGAGTCTAATAATTTTCTATTGAGTAAGAACAAGTAATGATGGACACAGTCTAAGATGACACCATCGAATTCCGGATCTTGGTAATCTGATAAGGAAATCCAACCTTCTCTTGGAGCACAGTATTCAATAAATGAGGTTCTAATCTCTAGAGCTAAGTTGATATACAACTTGAAATCATCTAACATTTGATCGATCATCATCATGGTTGGATTTTTCAGTTTCTTGGAGTATTGTAATCTTAGTCTGATCAACTCTTTCATTAATTTTGTAGGGAATGTAGCCAAGACTAATAAGTTATCAATATACGAAGGTAAACCTAATTGCTCAAATATAGTATGAAACTCTAAACTTGACTCCTTAGCCTTGAATGTCCACCTTGAGAACCCAGTGAATAATCTTCTCTCAAACAAATCTTCAATGTCTTTCTCTTTCAAGATTCTCTCCACGAACGATCTATCATCTTTAAAAATTTGTTTTCTTCTCTCAGTAACTTCTCTATCGATATTCTCATCATTACTATTATCATTTTGCTCTTTGTTATTCAAAGCAAGTAAATTACTATTCGAACTCACTGGAGATTTCAAAATATCTAACTCATCATTACCAACCCATTTCTTCAGCACTGCAGATTCTCTTTCAATCGCACTTGCCACTGTAGTCCATGCAATCAATGCACTTAAACGGCTATAGAACTCCACAGTACTACATTGTGGCTTTTCGGTCTCCATTTCCTTATTTGTTCTCCATAACTCTTGACATTTCTCGTACTTATCCAGTAAATGATTCACTTTCTCACTGGCGTATTTGACTTGTTCGGCATACGGTCTGTTTTTGATCTCATCTGGTAACTCCAATTTGAAGTTTAGAATCTCATCAATTGTCTCATCGGCTAAACCTCTATGATACATGACCAATCTCTTCTGGTATTCCTCAGTTCTTCCAAAAAGTTTTGATCTAATACCAATCCACAAGTCTTCTTTATATGAAGCACGCAAGAAATTCTCACCTTCAATTTCTGTTAAAGGCCTACTTAACTTGGTCTTTTCACCCGTCACCACATCACCAGTTAACACTTCTTTCAAAAGTGAATGCCATTCTAATCTACCAGTGACACTTTCATTCTCATTCAATTGAATATCGTCATTCTTATTCAGCACCTCTAGCAAGAAATTAGGATCAAGTGAATACTCTTCTTTTCTCTTCCAGTCTTCCTTCTTCAACCCAAATTGTTTCGCAAGTGAGCTCAGTGCTTCTTCATGCTTCCCTATCTCCATCTTAGAATCATCACCTGTATCTTGATCGATATGAGGAACTTTCTTATCAAACTCATCATCTGTTACAAGATCAGTAACTTCTTCATCGTCATCATCTGTGAAATCAACAGATTTGTTATAGTAATCATCAGTCACACGATACCTATCTTTATACCTTGCGATTCCCGTCAGATATGATTTCTCCTGTCTTTGATAACTTTGTTCATTCTTAGCTTTGAAATTAGATTGTAAAAGCGAAGGAGTAGGTCTTGTGGTACCATCGTTTGACGAGTATGGAGATGATGCAGCTGTTGATGATGTGGTGATATTGTTTGCCAAGTTGGAGCCATTACTGTGTGAACCACTTCTTATTCTTGTGAGGTTTCCAAGTTGTCTAGGAGTTCTTATTGGTACAGAAGCTTTCAACGAAGGATTGGAGTTGCTCGGTAGTCTTGCTAGAGATACAGGGCTCACGTTTGATGTTGGCATTTTTGATTCTCCTTTGTGATTGGCACTAGCTTCTGGCTGCTGTTGCTGTTGTTGTTGCTGTTGTTGTTGCTGTTGTTGTAAGATTAAATTTGACATACTTTCATTCAATGAGGCTTCTGTTCCTGGAGTCCATGGTATAGAAGATGTTGGTGTTGTATTATATGAATGGTTTTTAGCCGTTAAGTAATCATCGATCAATGGTGTTGTATCGACCTTATTTGCACCTGGGAACTCAATAGGTTTATTTCCATTGGCATTGTTGTTGTTTGAACTATTGGTGAAATTCAAGTCAAGATGGCCCAGATTTGTAGGTAAGTTAGGAGATGGTAAAGGAGATCCCTTGGGTGATAGTAATACAGGAGTATTGGTTAACGATTGTAAACTTAATTTGAATGTAGGATGCGCTAAAGTATTATGATTCGCAGAACCACCATCTGAGTTTGGTGTTGTAATTGGACTCTTAGACTTTGAGTCTTTGAATGAAGTCATGACAGAGATTGGCGGCCTCTCACCACCACTGTGACTTCCGGCTCTTGATGACAAAGAGCTCTTCCTCCTTCCATTGGGAAAATTTGGCGTTGAGGAAGTTGTATAATTGTTATTAGTTTCTGAAGTATCAGAGGGCATATTAATGTGTTATAACTATTAATGCAAATGATTAAACACTAATGTAACTCCAAAAATGGCCCAAAATTGATCTATCGCTATGCTGTTTCGCTTTGCCTACTATTATAATTTCAGCTGATTGATGTAAATATATAATTACTGCGAATGATTCGGAAATGTAAGCTGATTAAGGATTGAAATTCAGCTATTGATCAATGTGTGCTAAATGATCGAACTTGTAAACTGAATCTAGACCTGTATGATAAGCAAAAATACTATCTTCAAACCTGCATCTATGAGATACCTTTGATATCTTTGTTAATTGCCCTTTTCCTTTGATGCTCGCAGAGAGGGTAGGGGAAATATCGACGCGAAAGTTTATTTATAGTGATCGACCCATCTCTTGTCAGTTTGGGTGGCGTCGATTTTCTTTACCCTTCAACGGCTCTCATCATGAGACAATTTTATATAGGCACTTATGTAACACATTTACTGTGACGCCTAACTTGTGATCTAGTTTGATGTGAATAGAGGCGTCAATATTCTCCTTTAATAGCATCATTAGTACAGCTTAGAGCTTAATTATGGGCCCTGCTAATATAAGTACTAGTAAGTATTGCCAACTGTTTTCAACTGCTTCAGTAATCATTGCAAATACTAACTCGAATCAATCATCATGGATCTTTGTACAGATACAACATTAGATCTGGATCAATGTCTGGAACAGATATACAAAGGTCAACTTCTAGCTGAGCCAGTGATAGATCAACTGTGCTTCAAATTGAAAGAATTGCTTATAAAAGATTCCAATATAATACATATACAAACGCCTGTTACCGTTGTTGGAGATATACATGGTCAATTTTACGACTTGCTTGAAATATTCAAAATCGGTGGATACCCACCTGATACGAACTACTTGTTTCTAGGTGATTACGTGGATAGAGGCTATCACTCAATAGAAACTATAACGCTGCTGATCTTGCTCAAACTGAAGTATCCAAACAGAATCAATCTTATAAGGGGTAATCATGAATCGAGGCAAATCACTACAAACTATGGGTTTTACACTGAATGTTTGACGAAATACGGTTCAGGCTCACAAGTATGGTCTATTTTTACAGATGTGTTTGACTATCTTATACTGAGTGCCATCATCGATAACAGTTTGTTTTGTGTTCATGGTGGTTTGTCGCCAAACGTTCAAACTATAGACTCAATCTTGGTCATTGACAGATTTAAGGAGATTCCACATGATGGGCCAATGGCTGATTTGGTCTGGAGTGATCCAGACTTAGAGCTCTTGAATTTTAGAATATCTTCCAGAGGTGCAGGTTATCAATTTGGATTGAACGTGGTGAATAAATTCTTACATCTCAATGGTTTCGAGAAGATATTCAGAGCTCATCAGCTTTGTAATGAAGGTTACCAAGTTTTCTGGAAGGGCAAAATGAACACGGTGTGGTCGGCCCCCAATTACTGTTACAGATGTGGTAACAAAGCATCTGTACTAGAGATATTTGATAACTCCAAGAATCCTGAAAGTTTCAGATTTAATGTATTTGATGCATCTCCTGAGAGTGAACATGAGTTTTTGAAAATTGTAAATAGCTCAAATGGTTTCAACAGTCCTAATGGTGAGAATGGTCTAGATGACACTAATTTTATGCCCGATACAACTTATGGAAGCTCTCTGACGCGGAAAGCTCCTTATGTCGAATACTTCATGTGAAATACTCCACCTAATGACTTCCTTTTCATTCCTTTATGCCAAATTTAAGCTAATGATGACTTCCACTGTTTTACATCTCCTAATATTCGCATTTCTTTCACGAGATAGCAGTGGTCTCCGATACTCAGTCAATTGTAACAAAAATCATAGCACTGTATACTAACTATTTATTTAATTTTATTTATTTGATGACTAATTTAATCATAATATTGTATTATTATATTATATTACATGCTATATTCAATAAAAAGTACTCACTGTTCAGGAATAGTAAAGTTCAAGATTCATACCATCATGAATCTCATAGTCTTCTAAGGTTATGTGATCTTTAAACACCGTGTAACCCTTTTTTAGTACTAATTTTTCTGCGTCGGTACCTATTTGATACCCTAGCACTTTCTTGAAGTCCCCTATTGTGTCTGTTGGTAGGCATTTCACCTTTATCTTCTTGCCGAGTCTGTTAAATGAGTATGGCTAGTTAGTAAGATTGTCATTTGATACTGTAATTCCGAGAACTGAAACTCCTTCAAAGTGCCTATACATACCTGTCATTGCACACTATTTCAATCATTATGGCTTGTGTATCTATTGTAGAACTAATCAAGTACTCAAGTCTAGCTATGAATGAACCGTTACTATAGTACTAACGATAACAATAGATATCAAATTTTACTGCAGCGCACAAAATTTACAAAACACCACGCGCGCGCGCAAATTCAAATTTTATTTTTGTTGTTTTTGGTGACTTGTTTGAGACAGAAGAAATCATGCACTGAATTAGAATGTAGATAACCGTTATAGTACCTTTTTATAGTACTTAAGAGATAGATTTCGCATTGAGCCAAGTAACGTGATACCCCTCATATTGTTACTGGCCTAATACTGTACCCTTTCCTACCTGAAATAATGTCTGGAGATGCTAAGAGCAACAACGGTCATGCTCAGCATCAAAAACTGCAAGATGCACCGTCATCTCCACTGATAAAGATTGACCTGCCATTAGATATGCCTACTAATTCAATTCCTACAAGAATGTCAAACACACAGAAAAGACTATCAAATATACCTTTATTGAGACCAGAGAGTATGATTGAAGAGGATGAAGAGCCTGATACTGATGACAATTATGGACAAGAAACATTTATAGATATGCAAGCTGCAAACTCACTAGATAAAGGTATGGCATTTAACAAGAAACAATCACCTATGACGACACCGTTTGACTCTCCAAAACAACCGTCCGCTCCATTTGGCCAAAATAGCACAAATTCATCACCAACGGGTAATAACTCATTTTCATATTCAAGACAAAACAGACACTCGAGAATGAGCAGTAACAATCCATACACTCTTTCAAACGACTCTAATAGTTCACTCAATCAGATGACTAAGCATTCAAGAACAAACAGCATGACACAACAATACATTCCAGGTCCAATGTTACCGCCTAAAAGTAGGTCTCCAATACGGCCTAAATCTCCCGTGAGATCAAGCAGAAACTCTTCACCAATTAGAGGTATGTCCCCTATAAGATCAACTTCCCCTATAAGGCAACCATTCAATTTTGGTTCCATAATGATGCATGGTAATGGTAGTAGCGATTTACTGGATAACAACAGCAGTAGTAACTTCAGCAGCAATACTTTGAGACCTCCAAGCTCTGGGGCTAACGCCAAGGCATCTTATAGAAGAGGTCATAGATACAAACATTCTTCTATTTCCATGAACATGTTCCAGGAGAACACAAAAAAACCAGCATTAAATATACCGAAATCATATGCCATACCTTCTTTTAAAGAGGTGGTATCTTCATTGACCAAAATACAGAAACTGAAACTAGGCTGGTGTGGCTTCCATTGCTTATTAGCATTGATTATTTATTTAGTTGGGTTTGCGTATGGTAATACATGTCTACCAATTTTATCACATTTGATTTTCTATGACTCTTTAGGTAATTTACTTGTGGTTATAGTCACAGTCATGATGAATTTTGACTGTTGGGGAAACTCTTCGTTGAAATATCCTTTTGGTTTAGGTAGAATTGAAGTTCTTGTTGGTTTTGCGCTTTCTGTTTCTCTGTTGTTTGTTGGTATTGACTTGTTATCTCATGTTATTGAAGAAGTAGTCATTGAACTTATTCTTGACAAATCTGAGGGCTCTTCCGAGCATTCGCATCATGTTCACGAAAGTAAAGGATCACAATTAAATCCTCTACTTTATGAGTTTTTAGTCATCTTGGTCATTCTAGTCACGGCAATTTCGTCGAGAGTTGTACTCAGTGACGCCAAGGTGCAAGAAAGAAACGCACCACCTGAACCTGTAACAAAACCAATCAATCGTTTAAGAAGAAACAATTCTATAAACTTTGATGAGCCATACGTTCCAGCTCCCAAGTCAAGTTTCTTAGACACAATCACAGACATTTTATCATCTTATAAAAAACATAATACAATGAACAGCTCAACCACTATGTTAACGTTGTCATTTTCCATATACTCTATGTTTTATCCATTATTTCATGCAACTGATTACATCGAGATTATTAACCAAATAACGACCGTGGCTGTGTCGTTGGTTGTTTTGCTTACGTCTTATAAGCTAATAAGATCATTATCAAATATGTTGCTGTTAGGAAAGCCATTACTACTATCCAATAACTCTGCTTTCCCAACACCAAACTCAGAAGAAATCATTCAGTCTCAGATTGAAGATTTAGAGGACTTCAAACCTTCATATAAGATAAACGAGATTTTGTTGACGAAAGTGAACTACAAGATTTTCATAGTGATTATAAAGATGAAAATGTACGGTGCTTCAGATGAGGAGGAAGCAAAGATAAGATTCTATGCTACGAAGATAATCAAAGAAGTGTTATCGTCATCGAGTGGTTCTGGAGCAGGCAAAAACGGTTCTGATAACTCTGCATTGATCAACGATATCACTGATAAGAAATCAGACAGCTTGAGTGAGAGAAAGAAGAGCGTTGTTGATTTCAGTCTGTTGAATGCACAAGAGTTTGACTACATTGACAACACAGGAGAAACTTTTGAGATTACGATTGATATAGATAGACTTTAAATAACATAATACACATAAGCATAATTGCAATTTCTTCATATTCGTGATTTTTTCTATTATGATTAGGTAAATTTTATAAGTTCTATAATTAATGTAAGTATATGCAACAAGATATAAGTGACAAGATGCAATTAGAAATGAAATTAAGCGTAAACCAGTACCCAACTTGGGTCACGTGTTCTATAAATACAATATTCAAGCTTTGATAGGGTAAAATAATCTTGCAAAATAACCTTTTGAACCTGGTGTCAACAGCAAGTCATAGTTTCTTTGACGCTTTAGTAAAAGCTCTCTATCGATATGAGTCTCTTCTTCTTTCTCGGTATCAGTTGCTTGGTGATGTTGTTCAAGCAATTCATTTGTTTCCTTCAATCTATTAGTCAAGATATTCTTGATCTTCCACTCTCTCACTGGCAGTATACATAAGACAGCTCCAAAAGACATCATACCTGAGAAGATCTGTGCATGTAAAAATGGATGACTTGTTCCTGGTTGTCTCAACTTGAGAGCAACGACTTCTGGAAATAAACAACAAAGTCCAGCAAAGACATTGGCGACTGCCCAAGCTGCAGGGAACAAATCTGCAGCAACTGAATCAGATAAGACAGGACCTCCCATAACACTTGCAACACCACCCCATGATCCACTGAGAATGGCAAAGAATAATAAAGAGACAAAATTCTTACAGTTTGTCCACATAGCAAAGATTAAAATAATAACAATCACTGAGGCATAGATACATAAGTTAACTCTACCGGTTCTATCGGCCAATAAACCTAAGATTGGTCTACCTATAGCCTGTGAGGCATTGTAAACAGCCAAGATATGAGAACCTTGTTTTTGTGTAAGACCAATAAAGACAGAGTATGCAGATAATGAGTATAAACAAATAACATACGAGATCAGAGTTAAGCCGAACCAGCCTGACACAGCGAAGACGTACCATAGCTTCAAAACTTTTGGGTTCATTGTGACATGTACTCTTTCTTTGATCTCAGCCCTAGTTTTAAGTTTCTTGACTGGGATTCTATCATGCAATAAAATAGTCGAAATTGAACTAAGGAAATATGAAATGATAGCCACCATTCTAAGAGCCCATCTGAAGTCACCCGTATTTGAAATAACTTTTTGACAAGACAAACTGAATAAGATACCACCAACACCTGCTCCACTAACCACAAATCCTGAAGCAATACCTCTATGACGATCAAACCACATTGGAAAAACTGCCATACTAGGACTGAAAATCATTGAGAATCCAACACCTACAATAGCACCCTGGCAAAAATATAAATGCCAGATCTGAGTAGCAAATGAACAACCGATGAATCCTGCAAACATCATTGTAGATCCAATGAACATAGTTTGTCTCAGACCGATTATAGCTCTTATAGTGACACATATTGGGGCAAGAGCTTGTGCTAAACAAATGACAATACTTCCTACGAATGCATAGTCCACGGCTGTTGCATGAGGAAAGTAATCATTCTCTAAATAATAACTTAAAAAGACACCATAACCACTCGCACTTCCCCATGTTGAAATAATCATAGTCCAGGATGCAAAACACATAAGCCATGCCTCCGTAGAATCAACTTTTCCAATCTTGACTGGTTTCTCATCAACTTCATCCCCGGTTTCTTCTCCCTCGTGTTCTCCGCATTGAACGGTAGATAGTGAGTCATCTAGGTACTCTTCATTGTCTAAGTCAGCTTCATGTGATTTACTCGGCGTACAAGTCTCTTTGTGGTACTCTCTAGTGGCTACTCTAATGGCGTCTTCTAGATCAACTTGGATATCATTCTGTCTTCTACCATCTTCAGTTCTCATTAGTTCCTCATGTTCTATGTTTGTTATCTCATTATCGTCTTTTGCTTGGTCCATAATCGACCTTATGGACTTCACCGCGCTCAGTACTCTAGAGTCTGTAGATTTGTTTGACTTTGTCAGCTGAAGCCTTGAAGATGTACAGTTTCTGTCATTCAAAGCCAAGACATTATGTGTATTTGAGTCATGAGACTCCACAGCCGATAGATCTGAAGATATACTTTCTGAATCCATATTATATTTTTAGGTGTCAATGACTTTCCAAAACAGCTCAAAGTTCTTTCTAAAAGCAAATGAGAGATGAGTGGTTACCCCGAAGTATATAAGATCCGCAAAATAAAGCCCTGAAAAATAAAAAAATTAGTCATTTGAAGATGATAAAAAACATTATATATACGCTTACAGAATATAGGGGTGAGCCCAGGTGAGAAGCGCTACGAAAAAAAAAATTATTTCCTACGAAGGAATTTCTCGTCCGAAGATAAGCAAATCTCACAATAGTAATACCGGTGTTAAAAACGCTAGCCGTTCATTTGCTTGGATAATCATATTTAGGGTAATCGCCGCATGAACTTGATCACCGAGCGCTTGCTGCCTATTGTACTTGTACATCGTAATTACTAATACACAAGCTTATACAACTTTTTAGAAAGAGAGTTGGGATAAAATCACACTACTGTTCATACTAGACAATAGACGTAGTTGAAATTTCAGAGTCATCTCTTACCTGTATTACTAATCAGCTGTGAATTAAGTAATTTAGAGTTCAATTAGGCTATATAGTTGATACACATTGAAAAGAAGTTGCGTTAATCATGAACGGGATCTGTTACTTTCGATATCTTCAATGAAGTCAGTGTTTGCCTTGTCAGAAAATCTTTGATCTTTCAATACTTCAAGGTTTTCTTTACGTTCTTCTGCACCTTCCATTTGTAATTCTTCCATAACAATTCCATGTGCTTTCCATGCAGGATATTCGAAAAGTCTGTCCATGTATTCCAAACTGATACCTTTAGTTTCAGGAAGTAAGAAGTAAACAAATGGAATAGATAGTATAGCGAATGAGGCAAAAAAGAAGAAAATACCATACTTCATTGCGTCAATCATGTCAGAAGTGAATCTGGTCATCAAGAAAACACCAAGCCATAAGAATAAAGAGTTGATCGCTTGGAAGAAACCACGAACGTTATTATCAAAGACTTCTGCACCAACAACATAAGGGGTACCTGACCATCCCATAATGAAGAAGAAGCACCAAATGTAAATCATTCCAAGAGCAGCTCTACCAGCGGGACCACCATCACCAAGTTTAATGTAGGCACCTATGTAAAAGAAACATATAGCACACATTGGTGAAACAAAAATCATTGTTGTTCTTCTACCGTACTGTTCGACAACAAACAAAGACCATATAATTGTAGATATCAGCTTACAAACACCAAATAGACCTGTTGAAAATAAAGTTGCATTTGTACCTTTGACACCAATTTGCTTGAAGATAGTTGGTGAGTAGTAGTTAACTGATTGAACACCATACAAATCTTGGAACAAATACAATGAAACGGTAATCATTAATCTCTTTTGTAAGTGTCTGTTCTTGAGCAGGACCCATAATGGATCAAAGAATCCAAGACCAACTGAATTTCTTTGACTTTCAACATCTTCTTTAATATTAGCAATTTCCCACAACAAATATTCATTGTCTTCTTCTAAGTTTCTTAGCCATGTCAAGTTTTCCACTGCTTTTTCGTCTTTACCCTGGGTAATCAACCAACGTGGAGACTCAATCAAGAAGAAAACACCAATCAAATAAAGACCAGCAGGTATCATTTGAACTGCAAATGGAATCAGCCACTGTTTTCTTCCATTTGGTATGGTAGAGTCAACACCATACGAGATGAAAAACCCAACAGTATCACCAACTCTCCAACCCAATTCATACATCGATGAAACACGTCCTCTAATTGCAGGAGGTGATAATTCCGCAAGATAAACTGGCACAATAGCAGTAGAAGCACCAACTCCAACACCAGCTAAAGCTCTACCGGCGTACATTGGTCCAAGACCTCTTGATCCTGAGGAGAAAAGCATAACGATAGCACCAATACACATCACGACAGATGATGCAATCAAACCAACTTTACGGCCCCAGTGAAATGAGAAATAGTATGAAAAGATAGACCCAAAGAAACAACCAGCATGGAATACAGAAATGATGTTACTAATAATAAACGATGAGTCTGATGAACTTTTCTTATCAAGGCCAAATTCTGCTCTAAATGAGTCTAACGCAACTGTACCACCAATGAAACCAGAATCATATCCAATTTCTAAAGCGGCAGCAGCTAAGACAAGACCTGAACAATAAACTTTCCAGTTATAAACTGCCTTTGGTGTTGGTCTATCTTCGATCAAAGCAAAAGGATTTGTTACCTTGAGGAATGATGGCCAGTACTTCATTGTGAATCAGTAATGGTAGTTTAATTAATCAATAGTTGAAAATTAATAATACAGTAGTTTCAATTTGATATCTATAGAATGTTAAACGTCTGCGTGTGCGTATAAAATGTGATTATATGTTAACAGATAGATGTTCAAAGACTACTTTACAGGTAAACGTTATAGCACAGTGGAAACATAAGAAGAATATGAAATGGGACAGCTAGCTACTTATAAATGATTAAACACAGAGTATTCAGTAGATGCACTGGTAAGCAAAAAAAATGAAATAGTGGTCATGTATCTAATAGAGAACAATAGTAACACGAAATGATTATTTTAGACACTAAATTCCAAGCATTGATTATAAGAATTATGCAAAATGAACATAATTTAGGTCAAATCTATTAAATTATCGGTGAAGATAAGACTGAATGCGCACGAAACTATATAATGATTCTCAAAATGATTGAGGGGAATAGATAAAACTAGGGGTACGTCATAAGAAATACCCCACAATTTACTTAATATCGGTAACTCATTGAATCAATACGGATTATCTTTTGACGCAGAATTAATATTGTGGCTAGACGCAATAATAAATTCACTACATTTAGTACTGTACTGCATCATTGTAAAAATATTTTAAGAAATGCGGGGTAAATGAAATTCTTATATTTCTAGGGTAACTTACCTTATTCGGTCAAAATTTGAGATTTTCACGACATACGCAATAGCTGCTATATTTGTCAGTAACTACCCCGTAGTACCATCACTTAGTAATATCACTAGTAAATTCGCAATATACTCTGTGACTTATCGGTTTTTTGGGGGTTTCCGTGCGTTTTTTTTTCGGGAGCGGTAGTCAAATCTGTTGCATTGACTATAACTTGATTACTATAAAAGGGTACATAAAATATAAAGTGTGTCCAACCTTCGCGAGTTCCGATGGTACCAATCAGGGAAAACTAACCGGGTGTGTTAACCTCAAAGTAGGGTAACATATTTATTGGTGATAAAATATTATTTTTATTTCGCCTTTATGTTCGTTCTCTTAGACCCCCTAATTCCGCCGGAACTCCGAAAGTTCACCGGGCATAGGAATATTTAGTAGATGTTGAGCTCGTTGAGCTCGTTGTACAAACCAACAGCATTTGAAAAGTGCTACATGTTCGAACAGAGGAGCCGTGTATCTAAAGAAGAGGAGGGCCAAAAGAAGTTCAAAATTTTGTGAATTTCGTACCCTCTCATCATCGGGGAAGCTAAGTTAAACTGCTGCACAGATCGTACCTAAAAGGCGGGGAAGCCTGAGTGGTGTATGTTTGGTTCACCTAGTCTGTTGATAACCATTTCTTTATTCCCAATATCTTGGCTATGTAATATCCTGCAGATGATTCAAGTTATGTTAATCAGCTTTCTCCACTGGGCTATCATTTCCGCGAGAATAACAGGCTCAACAAAAGTTAACTTTAATCTTTTAACACTTCACTTTCGGTAATCTTGTTGAAACAGATGTGAAAATTAAATCCTCGATCTTGTATAGTAAATAACATAAAGCGTTAACAAGAGTAAAAATTTGATTTTGAAGCAGTGCTCTACTTGTTTCCAAGGTGAATGAGAAAAAGGGCTGACAATCATCCTTTCGAGTCCCATAGTCGAATACGTTATTATCACAATTGATTTAAAGCTTGAATCAATATGATATGGTGGTAATCAGAAAGAGTATGTAAGCATTTATTATTGTTTCTGGTGCTAAGTAGTTTTGAATATAAGGAAGAACAACATTTTCTATGACACGTAAAAATCATAAGCCGGGTAACTTTTATGCAAGTTCTAAAAAAATTTTAAATATTTTTCTTTTCTATTATGTATATGATAATAAAGTAAGATAGATATGTTAAAGCTACTGATTTGCTTCAGTTTATACTACAAATTACATATCGCGATTAGCTATAACTACTCATAATGGCTACCTTAATTCCACCACAGTCCAAGAGACAAAAAAGAGAGGCACAAGAAGCCCGTGTTGTTGATATCATACCGAAAGATTTACCAAATGTCTTGATTAAATTTCAAGCTTCAGATACAGGAGAATCCATTGGTGGATCGATAAGAGTACCTGGTAATATCACAGAGAAGCAATTAGAAGAGCTTCTTAACCAGTTGCATGGTACTACTGATGACTCTGTTCCTTATACCTTCGCTTTACAAAATGACGATAAACTCATAGATATCAAAGATAATATTTACTCCAGTGTGTTGAAACCAGGTATTAAGACAACAGAAGATTTCATGACATTGGTGTATACACCAAGAGCAGTTTTCAAAGTTAAACCAGTCACAAGATCATCAGGAACTATTTCAGGACATGGAGCTACTATACTGGCAGCACAATTTGCACCAAATACATCAGCAAGAATGGTAACAGGTGCAGGAGACTCAACTGCTAGAATTTGGGATTGTAATACGCAAACAATTCAATACACTTTATCAGGACATTCAAACTGGGTTTTGTGTTGTGTTTGGTCACCACAAGGTGATGTAATCGCTACAGGAAGTATGGATAATACAATTAGATTATGGGACGCTAAGACAGGAAAAGCATTAGGAGATTCATTAAAGGGTCATTCAAAATGGATATGTTCAATATCATGGGAACCAATTCACTTAGTCAAGCCAGGTGATAAACCAAAATTAGTATCAGCTTCAAAAGACGGTACTTTGAAAATCTGGGATACTGGTACTAGAAGTTGTATAATGACTATGTCTGGTCATAGTTCATCTGTCAGTTGTGTTAAATGGAGTGGAAGTAATATGATTTATAGTGGATCTCACGATAAGACTATCAAAGTATGGGACGCAAATCAGGGAAAATGTGTACAAACTTTGAAAGCACACGGACATTGGGTCAATCATTTAGCGCTCTCAACAGATCATGTATTAAGAATGGGTGCATTCGATCATACTGGTGAAGCTCCTGCATCGAATGAAGAAGAAATTTCAAAAGCAAAGAAGAATTACGAAAAAGTTGCCAAAGTAGGTGGTCAAATTGTTGAGAAGATGGTTACTGCAAGTGATGATTTTACAATGTTCTTATGGGAACCAACTAAGAGTAATAAACCAATCTGTAGAATGACTGGACATCAGAAATTAGTGAATCATGTTTCCTTTTCACCTGATGGTAGATACATCGCTTCTGCTTCTTTCGATAACTCAATTAAGCTCTGGGATGGTAGAGATGGTAAATTCATTGCTACTTTCAGAGGACACGTTGCACCAGTATATCAAACCGCATGGTCATCTGACTGTAGATTACTCGTAAGTTGTTCCAAGGATACCACATTGAAAGTATGGGATGTTAAAACTAGGAAACTTTTATCTGATTTACCAGGGCATGCAGATGAAGTTTTCGCTGTTGATTGGAGTGTTGATGGTAGAAGAGTTGTTAGTGGAGGAAAGGATAAAATGGTTCGTATCTGGACTCATTAGTTGTATTATTCTTATGTATTTATAAGTCTCGCATTTACTATATATAGAACTATATATGTACTTTTAAAATCTTAGCATAAACGATAACTTATCAGAATCTAGTGCTTATCTTAGATAATCAAGTGTAAGGATGTGCAGAGCGTGAAAACAATAGACTTCTCATGCAGCGAAACACGTCTTAGTATACCTTTAGCGTGTCGTATATTTGATTTATCAAGGGTACACAGGTACTACAGTCATTTATCTGCTAAACTATCTCATATAGCATCGATACAATTCTAAAAACATGACAACAGCAGCCGTTAAGCCAAAAGTTTCAATAATCGTAGCAGCTTTACTACCAAAATACGGTATTGGTAACAAAGGTCAATTACCATGGAGATTGAAACAAGAGATGAAATATTTCAGAAAAGTTACAACTACAACTGTTGATCCAGAGAAGAAGAACATTGTTATAATGGGACGTAAGACTTGGGAAAGTATACCGATGAAATTTAGACCATTACCTGGAAGAATCAACATTATCTTAACTAGAAACGTGAGTAAGTATCAAGAAGAATTGAGTGAAGAGCTCACGAAGCACAACAAAGATGATAAGATCTTGTACATTTCAGACTCAATTGCTAATGCTATGTCAAGCTTGAACCTGAGCAAGATTGAAGAAGTGTTTATCATTGGTGGAGCAGAGGTTTACAATCAAACATTGAACAATAATCACTACGATGTAGATAGACTCTTCCTCACAGAAGTCAAGCATGAGAAACCACTTGAGATGGACGCTTTTATAGACGTTGATGAGAACGTGTGGACTAAGAGAGATGAGTCAGAACTGACTGGTTACCTGAAATCAAAGAAATTAGACGAAGAGTTCAAGCTTAGTGGTAATGTTGAAGATGAATTTGCATACGATTTCACTCTCTGGGAGAAGAAATAATGATCATCAGTGATCGGATTGTCGATTTCACCACTGTGCGTTATATCTTGTATAATATTTGTTTAATAAATTGTATATCAACTATTGTATACTAGTATTACTTTAGACATACTATGTAAACTATAGTACTATAGCATAGAGATTGTGGATATATACATATACGTCACGTGATATTCTATAAGGGTTGTCCAACCCTCCCAGCCCTCTCAAGCTCCTCTTTTCCTCTACCGACATTTTCTAGAAATATTACATAATCCAATATATATATATACATGGAAATCAAAGACAAATTTTAAAATCAAAATACCATACACTCCTGACACCTTACACTGTAAACAGTCACATCCCTTGTTAAAAAGAGTAGTGTTCATGTCAAATTGTCTTAAATAGGAAACTCTCATAGTAAAAGATTTCAAATTTGATTCTCTTCATCTCAATGAGAGAGAGTCTCTGAGAAAAAATTGTTACCTTGTCTTATGTACTATTAAAAATTTCAATATATTAAATTTTATATATATCAACTAATTTAAAGTCATCTTAAAGAGGTCTCTTTAGAAAGTATTATATCTTACAATCACATATACATAGACAAAATGGCTGAATCTCATAGATGTAAGTGTTCATCTAGCAAGAGTTAATTATCAGAACAGAGCAAAAGTATATATAGATGGAGTCATTACTGGAAGAGAAAGGAAAATGCCACAACATCAAATTGAAGTCAAATAACAAGGATGAAAATAGACATTGAACAAGTATTATGATCATCGTGTTGAGTATGAAGTATTACTAGCTATTTACTTGATATTACAAGATACCATATAACGAATTTTGTGAATATTTTAAAGTTTTCAATATGATCAATTTGAGCATGTACCGAGAATAGAGAATCCATACCTTTTTTTTCGATATACAAGCAAAGCGAAAGCTTCTCATTGAATCAAATGCATTGGAATCAGTTCAACAGGTTTAGATCCTTCAGATATTTTTTTCTACAGACAAGTACTTCTGGAGTTGATATCAAAACTTCGGAGGTATACGTCGGTTTAAGGAAGAATGTTTTCAAACACACAAGTTGACCAAATTCTATGTTTATCATCTCTAATTATTGCATTTATTATTAATGATAGACTTCAGCAAGAAGTCTGTGACACAAACCATCTATTATATCACTTTGTTCAGATAAAATTCCAAACTTTTCAAAAACCAAAAATCAAAGTTACTAACATATCAAATCTTTTCTAATATAGTATACGTCAAGGGTAAGCACATTTCCTACCAAAGATCCAAGAACGTTACCAACCCAAATGTTTCTTTAATCAAGATTGAAGGTGTTGCTACTACTGAAGATGCTAAATTTTACTTAGGTAAAAAAATTGCTTACGTTTACAGAGCTTCCAAGGAAATCAGAGGTACTAAAATCAGATGTATCTGGGGTAAAGTTACCAGAACTCATGGTAACAATGGTTTAGTTAGAGCTACTTTCAAATCTAACTTACCAGCTAAAACTTTTGGTGCTTCTGTTAGAATTATGCTCTACCCATCAAACATCTAAACGAGTTTTAACAAATCATATTATAATAAAACTTATATATAATAATTCTCTTTGTGTTTTTTATTTATAATGATGTGGTTGTTTGTCGCTAAGGTGTCTAATACAAAAAAATAAGAATATATTTGCATCATGCTCTTTAAAGTTGTAATTTGTAATGTAGTCCATATACCACATATAAGCTAGATGGAGGACTTGATTTGAGTGGGAGAGGTTCTCTCATCCATTTTGAGTCCCTTTTCACTTTCGGCCTCACATCTAGTAGAACGTTTCCTTTGTTGTAGCTCTTCCACATCAGTACTGTTGTTCATAACATCACTACCATCGATTCTACTCAACCTTGTTCAAGTTCTTTTCAAAATTCTTCTTCCTCTTCACTTGACAAGAAAAAAGCTGATTTTGCAACACAGAAAAACGTTGCAAGCAAAAAAGATTATGTAATCAAAAGAGGGGAATTTCAAATTATTTGTTTTTAGTAAATCTTAAAGCTTAACCAGGCGGTAGTATTAGGTATACTGTATCTATCTACTTTACATCTTCAGTTTTGTTGAAAATTACTTAAAGGCAACTTAGAATTAGAGCATAATGATTCCATGGGAAGGTTTATTACCTTTTGCAATTATAGCTGCTGTATGTAATTACCACTATCGACACAAAGAGTGATAACAACTACAATACCCCACACTTTCACATAGTTTACTAACTTACCTAATTTACAACAGGCATTCTCAGCAGGAAGTGCTACTATGAGTCACGTCATGGTTGGTAATCTTACAGAAGTGAACCAAAAGAGAGCCAAAGCTATGTCAGGAACTTCAAGTTCAGATTCCGCTTCAGATTCCGATTTAGAAGCCTCCAGTGACAATGAAGAGCCAGTATACGTCAGACCAAGATTCCATACGGATCAATGGGACAAGTACTACGCTATGAGAGATCTAAGACTCACTGGCTCATTCCGTGGTGAGCTTTGTGAACCTGAGGCACATGAATCATTCGAGACGAATTCAGTTGTGTTCGCCTCATTACAGAATAAATACTGGATTTCTCGTGGTCACTTAATCATGAATGCTATTCCCTCTAGTATTATTAATAGGCATTCTAGTGAAGAAGCTAATAAATGGCAAGAAAAGAGAGATGATTTCATTCAGAGTATGAGCAGACCTACTTAACTTACATATTCTTACATAAAGTAATACAAACTTATTCGTATAAATTATATTGAAATGAAATGAATGGAATTTGATACACATGGATATCTAAATACGTACGTAATTATGTAGTAAAAACATAAAGGGTTCTATTTAAAAAGAATGATGAAAACGAACTTGAAAATGAAAAATGAAAATGATAAATGAAGAATTAAAACACATTAGATAAAAATAAAAGTAGACACCGAAAACAAATAATTTAGACAACTAAATTCTAATACTCTTTCTCTTGAAGAAATCCATAACTCTCTTAGCGGTAGAGTTATCCTTGTTATTACTATCCTTGTCCTTTGCGGAAGTTCCCGTACTGGTACCACTATTGACTCTTGATGACGATGGAACTGAAGAACCAGCAATAGTCATTCTCTTCTGAGATCTCGAAGCTGATGCTGATGAAGAAGAGGAGGAGGAGTTGGAAGCAGCAGCAAGGTTAGCAGCAGCCATACCATTACCGTAGTATGTTGGTGACCCCTTTGTCGTCTCTTTCATGATATTAACCTCTTTACTTGGCTCCAATACTCTTCTCGTACTAGATGATCTAGTCACATTGTTACCAGCTCTTGCCTGGGAAGCAGAAGAAGCACTTTGAGAGGCATTGTTATTACTATGAGAAGTAGAGTAGAAGCTCAACATACTGAATCTCTTATACCTTGGTGTTGAGGAAGTTATTGGTGATGGAGCCGGAGCTGATGCAGTTTGTCTCGATCCTGAATTCTCCTTCTCTGATTCTTTAGTCTTGACTAACTTCAATGATTTCTTGCTTGCTAATGAATCTTTAGAGCTCTTATGGGATTGAGGTTGAGAGATTGGAGTCGATGAGCTAGTGTTGACTTCAGACTTGGCACTGGTGTTGGTAGCGGCGGATTTCTCATCAACGACAGGAGTACTCTCTTTCTCTTTCTCTTCAGAGTTAGTGCTAGCAGTCTTCTGTTCACTTGAAGAAGCCTTTTCAGGAACAACAGGTGAATTCAAAGGCAATGTAACTGTCGACTTGGAAGAAATTGAGAATAAATCAATAGCATTAGACAATGAATCCATTGCAATAGACTTACGCTTCTCTGACTTAAAACTAACAACATCACTGTTAACATTAGCACTGGCATTAACAGTAGTATTACCATTACTACTACTCCTACTAGCACCTTGAGTTTCTTCAGAAATAGTATCATTGAGCTTAGTCAATACACCATTAGCGATACTAGTATCTAATATAGGTTCCGTGACTTTAGATTGCCATGATTTCCTATGCTCTTTCGTAGGAGATGAAGATCTTGAGATATCGAAATTAGTAACACTTGTGGTAGTAGAAGGACTATTTGTGGCAATTGAACTTGAACTAATATTGTTATTTGCGCTATGCATGACTGATGGTGTTGATGGTATAATGATATTCGAGATACTACTTCCGTTAATGTTTGTATGATGATGATTGTTGTGATAGTTCAAGATATTGAAGTTGCTGCTGGAACTATTATTTCTCTCAACATCTGGACGAATAAATGAATTTGAACTAGAAGAAGAGTCCTGGAAATTTTGTGGTAATAAGAATGATAAATCAGGAGATGGAAATTGTTGATTTGAGGATGAAGATCCAGGATGGTATGATGTAGGACGAGGTCTGTTTTTTGCACGTGGTGGTGGTAATTTCAAAGCCATTGGGTTCTTAGAGACGGATGAAACACCACCAAATGAAGGAGGTGGCATTAAGTTAGACTGTTGCTTACTCTCTGGGGTTGGACTTGATTGAATAATACCCAGACCCATAACATTCTGTTCTTGCTCAATTTTGTTTCTCTCGGGACTTTCCACAATAGTTTCAAATCCATTATTAACATTTGAAGTATTACTATCGCTTCTTGGACGATGTTGTGGTTGTTGTTGAGACTCAAAAATACCAGAATATGTAGCTGAACGTGGAATGGTACCTAATAATTTAGACTCATTGTTGTTATTTGATGCAATACTATTACGTCTCGAAACTTCTGCTTTATCAGCCTCGACAACGGCTTGTAATACAAGACTTGCTGATGATCCGCTTCTTTGATGACCTGTCTTGTAAAATTCATGAGATGCTGTTGATATAGGAGAAGTTTGATGATGATTAATAGCTGTATGATGATTATTGGCTGATGAAATTGGACTAACAATGCCAGCACCAGTAGCATTAGAGGATGACAATGTAGTAAGATCTTTTGCAGAAGTCGATAATGGGATAGCTACTGCATGAGAAGTTTGTGGAGCAGCTGGATTTGAATATAATATAGATGCAGAAACATTATGAGTACTTGAAGATTTCATAGAGGATTTGTTAATCATTAATGAAGACGAAGCTGGTTTTTCCATTAAGGAGTATCTTCTATTGATCTTCTCTGATTTCGACATAGCTAATGAATTAGAACTATTTGGTACTTGTCTTGATGAAATATAACTATTATCCCATTCAGCGGGCGTGACTGAAAGGAATGGTGCATGAGGAGATAACCAAGCATGAGATCTAACTTGTCTCAAACTGAGTCTCTTTTTAGGATTGGCAACTATTATCTTTCTTAGCAAATCTCTTGGAGTTGGTTGTATATATTCAGGAAATGTTAATGGAGTATGTGTGATGTAATGGTATAATCTTGCAATATTATCACCCTCGGGGTTTTGTGGATCATCGTCAAATGGTAAATAACCAGCTAACATAGCGTATAAAATAACACCACATGACCAAACATCGACTTTTCTACCTTCGTATGGATCACTACTCACAACTAATTCAGGAGCTGCATAACATGGAGAACCACAACTTGTTTTCATTAAGTCATTGGAGTTATGGAATGTATTGACAAATCCAAAATCTGTAATTATAATGTTCTTGTGTTTGTCTAATAAGAGGTTTTCAAGTTTTAAATCTCTATGAATGATACCTTTTGAATGCATATAGTCAACACCAGAGACTAATTGAGCAAATAATGAACATGCCATTGACTCTTTCAAGTATCTGTGTTCCAAAATATAATCGAAAAGTTCACCACCTGAAGCATATTCAAGTACAATACCGATATATTTTTCATTTTGTAAGACTTCTTCTAATCTAACGATATTTGGATGGGCTAATTTTTTCAAAGCGTTAATTTCTCTGAACACTTTATTTTCCCTTTCTGAACCTTTTGGAATAGAGTCTTTCTTAATCAATTTAATAGCTGCTTGAGAAGGATGTTTACCATCTTTCCTCCAACCTAGTTTAACCTTACCAAATTCACCTTCACCTAGAGTAGAACCTAAGATGTATGAACCAAAACGAACTTCTCTTGGAACTCTTCTTGTTGATGAAGCAGATGAAGGTACTGAAGGATTGTTCATGCTATGTCTCTTTGATCTTGTTTGTGGTTGTGATGGAGATGCAAAAGGTGGGGAGTGGACAGAACCACCGGCTGAAGATGGGTATGACATGGTATTGATCTGTCTTGTTCTTGTTTGTAATTGGTACCCTTAATACAAACTAAATAAGCTTGAGTGCTATTTGTTTATGGGTTTGGGAAATAAGGGAATGTGTCACGTAAGTATAGTAATAATACTATAAAACTGCTGATGTGGTAATTTGTTGAAGAAGTTGATCTATAATATGATAGATTTTATGAAATGACTTATCAAATAATTGTGATAGCGACTTGATTGTCCAATACTCTTGATCTATAGCCAGATGATCTCTCGATACAACTATGCGTAAGACAAGTTGAAGATGGAAATTGAAGTCTTGTTAAAAAGTGGGACTTGGTTTCTACCTAGATCAAATCTCAATTTCAAGTGGACTGTTGTTCGTGTATGCCTTGGATCAATGAATAAGAAGAACAAATGATATAAGAATCACTTTGAGTTGAATCTAATAAGCTGTATAACTTCAAAGTTCAATAGAATAGCAGTTGAATAAGTAAGATTGTATAAACAAGTAGTAACTAACACAACACAACAAGTATAAGGTACCACCTATTTTGTGGCCTTTCAGAAATTTACAATGTTTACAATTCTAAAAAATTATAACTTTTTTTGTTTACATTTTTCTATATAGTATTTCAGTTTGGTGTTCGTACATTAAACTGTGTGAATAGTATAAGTGATTACATAATCATAGAAGCATACGCCTGAATAACTAATTAGGTAATATGTAAATAGTCTTTCAGGTAAATGGATTATGTAATCAATTTGTTTAATTTGATTTTTTTAGTTAATTTTAACATCCTTGCACTGTGTGTTTTCTATTGAGAATAGTCTGTCATTTCACAGATAGTGCAAATAGCACGGGAAAAATTCAATTTATCCCAATTAGGAAAATATGCAATTAATTTAAGCTTCAATAAGTAAATTTTACGCGTCAGCTGAATTGGGGTGATGAGATTCTCAGAAACTCCTTTGAAAAAATTGTATCAGGTTTTCTTGTTTCTTGTTCTTGTTCTTGTTCTTTGTATACAATTTACATCTAGTGTTTATACTTGATAGTCTATATCATCAACTCATATACCCATTGACTAGTATCTCTTTAGTTCTTCCAGAGATAACAATTGGTATAATCTGATAAAATGGAAGCTATACAGGAACTTCCAGATGCCGCTTTTGGTGAGCGTACAAGAATCTTTCAAGATTTCTTAACTTCAACAGAACTTCCAACAGATTATCAAGATGAGATTAAATTAATGTTACAAAAAGATGAACGTAGATTAGTCATTTCCATAGATGAATTAAGAGATTTTGACAAGGATTTCGCAAATGGTTTATTATTGACTCCTGCTGATTACTTACCTGCTGCTGAAACAGCTTTGAAGGAAACCGTGGCTGCAGTGTATGACCCTTATGAATATCCACATATTGAAGCTAACTCAGAAACTGATTACTACCTTGCCTTCAAAGGTGCATTTGGTTCTCATCAATTAACTCCAAGAACAATCGACTCCTCATTCTTATCCAAAATGGTTTCAATTGAAGGTATCGTGACAAGAGCTTCTTTAATCAGACCAAAGATTATCAAATCTGTCCATTATTGTAATGAAACTGGTAGATTCCATTCTCGTGAATATAGAGATCAAACAACGAGTTTTAACCCAATCACAACATCGGCTATCTATCCAACTGAAGATCCTGAAGGTCATAAGTTAATCACAGAATATGGTTTCTCAAAATACAGAGATCATCAAACAATCACTGTGCAAGAATTACCTGAATTAGCACCTGCTGGTCAGTTACCAAGATCTTTAGATGTTATATTAGATGATGATCTTGTCGATAAGGCAAAACCAGGTGATCGTGTTCAAATTATTGGTGTTTATAGATCCTTAGGAGGTGGCCAAAATACTTCATCTTCTTTCAAAGTTGTTATATTAGGTAACTCTTTATACCCATTACATGCAAGATCAACATCAACAAAAGTTGTTGAAAAAATCACAGATTTTGATATCAGAAATATTAACAAGTTATCCAAAAAGAAAGATATTTTTGAAATCTTATCACAATCTTTAGCTCCTTCAATTTATGGTCATGAATATATCAAGAAAGCCGTTTTACTTATGTTATTAGGTGGTGTTGAAAAGAACTTAGACAATGGTACACATTTAAGAGGTGATATTAACTTGTTAATGGTTGGTGACCCATCTACTGCTAAATCCCAAATTTTAAGATTTGTCCTTAACACTGCATCATTAGCAATTGCCACTACAGGTAGAGGTTCTTCAGGTGTTGGTTTAACTGCTGCTGTGACAACAGATAAAGAAACTGGTGAACGTAGATTAGAAGCGGGTGCGATGGTCTTAGCAGATAGAGGTATTGTTTGTATTGATGAATTTGATAAGATGAGTGATGTCGATAGAGTCGCTATCCATGAAGTTATGGAACAACAAACTATTACAATTTCAAAAGCTGGTATTCATACTTCATTAAATGCAAGATGTTCAGTTATCGCTGCTGCAAATCCAATTTATGGTCAATATGATACTTTCAAGACACCACAACAAAATATCGCATTACCTGATTCTTTACTTTCCAGATTTGATATGTTATTCATCGTGACAGATGATGTCTCTGATGAAAGAGATAGAAACATTTCAGAACATGTCCTGAGAATGCACAAATTTATCCCACATGGTTATGCTGAAGGTGAACCAATTAGAGAAAGACCTCAAATTACATTAGCTGTTGGTGATCAATTACTTAATAGAGATGGTTCAACAGAAGAAGAAAACGAAGAAATTTTTGAAAAGTTTAATCCATTATTACATGCAGGTGCTGCAGAAGCTGCTGCTCAAGCTGCTGCATTAACTGGCTCTCCATCCAAATCCAAAAAATCTAAGAAACCAGATATTTTAACTATCCCATTCTTAAAGAAATATATCCAATATGCAAAATCAAGAGTTAAGCCGGTATTAACTGAAAAAGCAACCAAATTAATCGTTGACAT
This sequence comes from Wenyingozyma methanosorbosa, assembly GCA_030570755.1. Classification (NCBI taxonomy): domain Eukaryota; kingdom Fungi; phylum Ascomycota; class Pichiomycetes; order Pichiales; family Pichiaceae; genus Wenyingozyma; species Wenyingozyma methanosorbosa. Next base: position 225,411 of record JAJLWP010000021.1, read on the forward strand.
TTACGCAGATTTCAGAAACGATGAAGCCACAAAGAATTCAAGAACTACTCCGATCACAGCACGTACATTAGAAACATTAATTCGTCTTTCCACCGCACATGCCAAGGTGAGACTTTCACAAACTGTCGAATCTAAGGATGTCAAAGTCGCTGAAGAACTCATGAGATTCTCATTATTCAAAGAAAAGATGAAAAAAGCACCAAAGAAATCATCAACTATAAAGACAAATGCGAATGGTACACCAATCAAGAAGAAAAGAAGAGTCAAGATCAATGGATTATCAGATGACGAAGGTGAAGCAGATGATTTTGAATCTTCATCCAATGACGAATACGATGATCTCGACGATGAAGATTTCGAAGAGTCAGATAACGAAGTCACTAGAACTGATGAATCAATGCTCACAGCAAGACAAAGAGCTCTTAGAGCACAAAAGGAAAAGGAAAGACAGAGACAAGAAGCTGCTTTTGAAGTACGTGAAGATCAAGACCAAGATGAAGAAGTTGATCAATTGGCTGAAGATATCGAAAACCAAAGAATCTCTGACTCTACTACAGCCACTACATCTGCAGCTGCTCCATTACAAGAAATGGATGATATCACTGCAAATATCGATAATGTTCAAGTTCAACCAAACAGATTTGCACTGTTCAAGAGAATCTGTTCAGAGATATTCTCTGATGCGAAAGACGCTTCAGATTGGGAACTCATGGATTTCATTAAACTGGTTAATGAGAAATTATCCCAAGAGGATCAATTCGGTGTCACTGAAGCAAGAGCTGCTTTGAGAGATTTAGAAGATTTGAATATTCTCATGATCAGCTCTAATCATATTTGGATGATTTAAGTAAAATAATAAAACTTTCTATACCTTACTACTGCTACTTCATTTCTGGGATTTTTGGATTTGTTTTTTTCTATTTGTTCGTTTTTGTTTTGATTTTTATTACTATTTGTATGTACTTTATATCTATGTGTTCTATAATAATATTTGAAATACCTTTTAGAATTTGAGTGATTGAATATTGTATTCAACTTAGGCAGATAGAATTATCAGCTGTAGTTAGTATTAAACCTAACTATAAAGTTTTGTATATCTATACAAACATAATAACGATCTTCCTATGCATTAAGAACAATACTCTCTAAGTTATTGACACTGTACAATATACAACTACTACAGGTAACAAATTAGTATGAACCTCGTTTGTTTTTTTGAATGCTGTTTTTTTTCCCTCGTTTACTTGTGATTTTATTTTTTTCCCTTGCTAACCTATTTGTTTACTACTTTTTAAGCTCTGTTATTTATTTTACACTATAGACAACCATGTTATTGTATACCAATAGATACTACAAATTAGCTTTTCATCAAGGACATATCAAAAGACAACATTAATACTACATAAAAAAAATTGACAAGTACTACACTTTTGAATCTCTGAGCTGCTCTTTGTTTACACAAAAAGCAAAGAATAAAGAGCTTTAATTTTTATTGAATCACAATGCTAACTACTAAACTACAACAGTTGAGAGCAGTATATGTACTAGGCTGACCTATCATATGCTTTGGAGTTTTAAAAACAAGACAAACACAACAACTGAAAGTACAGTATTGTTTGGCGCTAAGCGCTAAAAATTTTCCCATTTCAAAACATAAACAAACACAAAAAATTAAAAACATTGTTGATAAACATAAAAGAAATATATCCATCAC